>JASANE010026362.1:0-21096 GCA_030248225.1 Trileptium ribeirensis
CAAAACGAATTATGCTAATTTGTAGCAAAGAAGGGCTCAAGTCGCACCTTTTACAATTTTCGGCTATGGTACGATACAAGCATATTACTATCGTTCTTGATGAATTTATGTTTGGTTAACAGAAGACGTTTTATTTCAACTATCGTTGGGCATTTTACGCGTGTCAAATTCGAGAAAATATACAATCTGTATCGAACCCAGTAATTTATTGAAAAGAAACAAAACGAATTATGCTAATTTGTAGCAAAGAAGGGGCTCCAAAGTCGCACCTTTTACAATTTTCGTGCTATGGTACTCATACAAGCATATTACTATCGTTCTTGATGAATTTATGTTTGGTTAATATAAGACGTTTTATTTCAACTATCGTTGGGCCTTTACTGTGTCAAATTCGAGAAAATATACAAAAAAAAATCTCTGTATCAAACCCAGAATTTTATTGAAAAGTAAACAAAACGAATTATGCTAATTTGTAGCAAAGAAGGGCTCAAGTCGCACCTTTTACAATTTTCGGCTATGCTACGATACAAGCATATTACTATCGTTCTTGATGAATTTATGTTTGGTTAATATAAGACGTTTTATTTCAACTATCGTTGGGCCTTTACTGTGTTAAATTCGAGAAAATATGCAATCTCTGTATCAAACCCAGAATTTTATTGAAAAGAAACAAAACGAATTATGCTAATTTGTAGCAAAGAAGGGATCAAGTCGCACCTTTTACAATTTTCGACTATGCTACGATACAAGCATATTACTATCGTTCTTGATGAATTTATGTTTGGTTAATATAAGACGTTTTATTTCAACTATCGTTGGGCCTTTACTGTGTCAAATTCGAGAAAATATACAATCTCTGTATCAAACCCAGAATTTTATTGAAAAGAAACAAAACGAATTATGCTAATTTGTAGCAAAGAAGGGCTCAAGTCGCACCTTTTACAATTTTCGGCTATGGTACGATACAAGCATATTACTATCGTTCTTGATGAATTTATGTTTGGTTAATATAAGACGTTTTATTTCAACTATCGTTGGGCCTTTACTGTGTCAAATTCGAGAAAATATACAATCTCTGTATCAAACCCAGAATTTTATTGAAAAGAAACAAAACGAATTATGCTAATTTGTAGCAAAGAAGGGCTCAAG
The DNA here is from genome assembly GCA_030248225.1 of Trileptium ribeirensis. Classification (NCBI taxonomy): domain Eukaryota; kingdom Metazoa; phylum Nematoda; class Enoplea; order Enoplida; family Thoracostomopsidae; genus Trileptium; species Trileptium ribeirensis. The sequence continues at coordinate 1,150 of JASANE010026362.1, forward strand.
TCGCACCTTTTACAATTTTCGGCTATGCTACGATACAAGCATATTACTATCGTTCTTGATGAATTTATGTTTGGTTAATATAAGACGTTTTATTTCAACTATCGTTGGGCCTTTACTGTGTTAAATTCGAGAAAATATGCAATCTCTGTATCAAACCCAGAATTTTATTGAAAAGAAACAAAACGAATTATGCTAATTTGTAGCAAAGAAGGGATCAAGTCGCACCTTTTACAATTTTCGACTATGCTACGATACAAGCATATTACTATCGTTCTTGATGAATTTATGTTTGGTTAATATAAGACGTTTTATTTCAACTATCGTTGGGCCTTTACTGTGTCAAATTCGAGAAAATATACAATCTCTGTATCGAACCCAGAATTATATTGAAAAGAAACAAAACGAATTATGCTAATTTGTAGCAAAGAAGGGCTCAAGTCGCACCTTTTACAATTTTCGGCTATGGTACGATACAAGCATATTACTATCGTTCTTGATGAATTTATGTTTGGTTAATATAAGACGTTTTATTTCAACTATCGTTGGGCCTTTACTGTGTCAAATTCGAGAAAATATACAATCTCTGTATCAAACCCAGAATTTTATTGAAAAGAAACAAAACGAATTATGTTAAATTGTAGCAAAGAAGGGCTCAAGTCGCACCTTTTACAAATTTCGGCTATGGTACGATACAAGCATATTACTATCGTTCTTGATGAATTTATGTTTGGTTAATATAAGACCTCTTATTAAATAGCTAGGTATCTTGGCTTGAAGTACAGCTATTTTTGTTATGTTTTATTCATTTTTTCTTATAATTAAAGCCCAGTAACATGATAGTTATAAATTCAACGATCGAGGAGCTTAGTATAAAATATAGGTTAAGCAAATTTTGAAGCGTGGGCGACATACCGACCAGCAGGCTATATAACGCAATAGTGCGTGCGCTAAATCTTTATTCAAACTATCACCATAAACTCTCGTTAACGCTAATTGGTATATATTTACGAAAATCGTCAAATTATCCAATAATTATAAGTGTCGGATAGCCTTTTCAAACTATTGTTGCAGTTTGGATAAGGCAATATTTACCAGAGCGTTCCGCCGGTACTGAGCCCACGATAGCACTATCTTATTTAAATCACACGACCATCGTTTTTTTCAAAATTACTATTATATCACTTATTTCAAAATTTAGAAGATTTTTATTAACCAATTATTGAATAATATATATTAATAAATTCAAAATTTAGAATTGATTTTTTATTAAGCACCGATTTGATGGAGATCACAGGTAGCAATCACTACTGATCAGGAAATCACAAAGAATGTGATACCCTGCTGATTAAAAAGGACTACATATTTCTAGAACGCTACGAATGCGGGATCCGTTATTAACTCTGCAACGATAAGCCATTTAAATCAACGGTGTAGCCTTTATCATAATATTAGCTTAAAAATAAACACAAACAGATTTGGTATTCCAAAAATAGGTCAGATAGAATAAAATAAAACTATTTCCAAATGTTTCACCACACATCAACTTATAACTAATGTAACATATCAATATGAATTGGCATCATGAAATTCAAAGCAAGCAGAACCACCAAAAATTCATATTTTTATAAAAAATTCTTCTGTATCAAACAACGTATACACAATCACTCATATCTATCTATATACATTATATATGTACACATCATTGTATCGCATGTACAATAATTGAGATACAACGAATTGAGTTATACGAAAACTAAACTTCACTGAAACCGACATTGTACAAGCAGCTTTCAAACCGTCACGGGTGCACACTGGATACTTCGCTGATATGCCAACATATTTTCCAACTTTATATCGAAAATCTATGCCAAATAATTTCGAATAAATCCCAACACAACTTTAATAATAAAATAGAAAAAGCTGGGAAGTTACGTATTTCCATGAATATCATTAGCAGCAATAGCAAACCATACGATTAAAAAACATTTACAGCGGATGATAGCTGTTCATGATTGTTAAATTTCAATTTAATTCGTTGAAAGTTAAACGGGGTGACCTGCTGAAGTGCAGCATGTCGGCTGTAAAAATGGTGGACTGGTCAGTCCTACACCAATACGTAATTACAGCATTTATGTTCGGATACGTATGAAAACTCATCATTTTACTAGCAAATTTAGAAGCTGCCATTTGATGATCGGCGAACTAGATGCCTAGATACGTGCCCTGAGTTACTGCATTTGCTGCCACATGTTTGACGAGGGTACAATGCAATCGTTTAGCAGGTGGCATCTGTTTGACTATAGTCATATTCATTCATGGATTCGTACATTTGCGGATTTTGTCTGATATATCATGGCTTACTGGCTGCCGGGCGATGGCGTTACCAAGCGATCACACGATGCAAGTCATATTATTACGAGTGAGCTTATGTGCTTAATACAGAGCCTCTAAATAGAAATAGCCATCCATGAATATTTCCGAAAGGTCACAAGAAAAAAGAAATTTCAGCAAAGAACTAACCAGTAGTTTTACATAGCTTGAAAATTGTCTTGAAAAAGCTTGTAAACTAGAAAATTCCATCGAAGACACATGTAAAGCCAACGACTAGTTTCTTACGAATGTCGCTGCGACCACGCCACCGAAACCGCAGAAACGCAAGTGAGTATAATAAGTATGTGCCAGGACACTTTTCACCACATGCAATGCAAATAAAGCTGCCAGGACAACCAATAACAGACACCTGGCATCTATGCTCAAAAACATATCGCAATAGCGAATTAAAGACATAAAGAAGGTGTTCCCTTCGCAGATGGCAACAGATATCCCATCCGCAGCAGCAGTCACTGACTTTAGAAACCTGTAACGTTTTAATCAGAAAATGGTCAGCTCCACAACACAAACGCGTGATCAAAGACGACTCTGATGGACAACTAATAAAGCAATCCAATCAGTTAAGTTCATAGCGACAGCTGTTCGATACAACTTAGGAATCCTATGCTTATAGATGAAGTAGACTTTCACTGTCTTTGCAGTGATAATAACTCTCATCTGCCACTTGTCGAATTTGTGGAGAACAACAGATTGTAGGGGTTTTTAAAAAAACGAAAACAAACCGGTCTGTAGCTAATTATCGCGGCATTTCATACCTTTACACCCCTTCAAGTTTCCTCAAACATTAGTGACCAATCGTTTTAATCGTAAATCTCGAAGTTAACCTCTCTATCATTCCGAGTTTCATTCTCGGTGGTAGCACTGACGATCAAATCCATAGACTGAGAATTCTCTTTCAGGAACGCCGCGAATTATGTAAACTAAATGGACTATAGAGCGGCCGCCGAAATAGTCCGCAGTGCCTCCCTCTGCACCATAATCCTGTTAGACTGAGTTGCTTCATATCTTATAGAAGTCATTCGTATAATGTAAAAAACCATCGATATCAGTCGTGTAGGCAAATAATATTACATCAGAGCTGCTTGAAGAAAGATAGGAAGTACGGCAGGATAGATCCTTGCTCCAATATTCTACATTTCTGCAGTCCACAGTCTTTCCAACAGTACCATTCAACCCTGGTTCCTAACGATCAGTTGTTCTGCGACGCTGCATACGACGATGTTCTACATTCCGAATTTTAATAGCTGATGCAATGTCAACTCAACCGAATAGATAGAGGCAGCCGTAAGATCGTCTGGGAAATCAGCATCAACAGAATCGAAAAAGATTCATTCGAAAAACGAAACAATATTCGATGTCTAGTATATGCAACCTCGGAAAAATACTATCACCAGAAAGAAGCTTTAACGATGAAATTGGGCGTCGCATCGAAAAAAGCACAATGGGCTTTTCAACGCTTGATCCGGTTGCCGCGTTCAACCTTCGTAAGCGCCAACACCAAAATCAGAATATACAGCTTCAAAATTCGTCCTGGTCTCTTTTACGCTTCCTCCATCCATACGGACTGAACCACAGAAATGCAAACTCTTAATATGCTCAAAAAATTCTGGCAACGAACTATTGTAGGACTGATCAAGTACTATCGAGTACGAAATAATGATTTTGCTGAAAGATGCTACCACAAAAGTATAGCCACAATAATCACACCGCTAAATTAGCGATTTCATTGGTTTTCCTACGGGCTGAAATAGACTAAGCTGTTGCTGTTTGGGTACCTGGCGGAGGTAAAGCATTAAGGATCTGGAATATCATTTTCGAGTCATTTCAGTCAGGCTTACGTATAGGTAAGTCCATTCGAAGAAATAACACTGTTTTGCTTTGAATCGCAACAAGTGGCAGTACCTGCGCAACATAGTAACGATCTCATGGCTATCGCCACCAGGTGAGACAAGTTAGATATTAGTTGACAACTAACGATCATGACAACAGGGACATAAGATCATCGGCAATTTTTTGGTTTTACGATTTTTATGAGATAAGTGATGTTTCAGTGAAGAGTGTCTTTTCTTGATTTCGCGTTGAACTTGAACGCACCGACGACCTAAAATTAATTTATGAAAGTGTTGCTGAAAATAATGTATATTGCTGAATATAAATTATGAACAATGGTCTATGGAAGAGGAAAATATTTTTGAGCATTAAATTGAAAAATACATACGATGGTTAAGCAAGCCGATATTAGAAAAATTTTATTCAATTTTTTTTAAATTATGAAACAAATATTTGCTTTAGATAACACCATATATCAGAATACAGAACCACCCAAAGTTTGACACAGGAACTTGAAAATCAATGCGTTTGTAACTTTATTGTGTGTTATATAAGTGCGTTACTTGCATAACACATAATATTGTACTGATAAAACTTAACATGATACAATGTGCCGGAAAAATTATGATCAGTACCGGTGTATTGAGTAATTTACAGCTATCTATATTTACGTTCGTTTTGAACCCAAAAACTCATTTATATAAAATCTTTATTAACACTGTCGTAGTAGCTCCTAGGCCGACGTAGATTGAGTTAAAATAATACTATGGAGGGGTGTGGGTTCAGGTCAACCGACGGAGCAAAACAATTGTGCAACAGTGTGCATGAGAAACCTATAATGTGGCAAATATTTTTAGAGGTGGGCTTTACCACGCCCCACTTGGCTACGTCACTGCTAACGTATGAACACGCTCTGTGGTTTAGATAAGTTCTTTCTGAATTACACAGTTGTACTCCGGCCAATATTTGCAACACTGATTTTGAAGACTTCTTAACTGCAATATAACAACCATCAAACTGAATGTGAATCAAAAAACACAACTAAATCAAGGTTGCTAGTCGACACTAAATAGAACGTTTTGTTAACGATCAAGTTGAGCAACTAAAACGGATTTATTCTTTCATCTCAATCAATACGAACGTGATTAGCAGGAATAACCAGAAACACGTTAAAGTGGTTTAAACAATTTGAAAAATACGAACAAATGATAGAGAACTTAATTTAAACAAATATATAACATGTTTGTTACACGCAATTACATCAAAAAGTCTTGTTATCCTGGTCTTATTCACATGCTGAATGACAGTAAAACTCATAGGAAACTTTGGTTTAGGCCACAAAAGACATGCTACCGACTTTCTCAGCCGTTACCCATTTAAAAAGTTATTCGCTAACCGACGGCTTAAAACGGACTGCCAACAGAATTAGCGACGTTAACGCCGAAAATAATTAACGGCCGACCGTTCGCTGTATGCCTACAACTGGCGGCCGACAGCTTTGTCAACCGTTGACATACACTACCTTTGAATATATTTATCAGTGCAGTACGACACAGCATCATTTTCAAATCGATACGTCAACTCCATCAAGTCGACCTACACTTAAGCACTTACCGTATCGTTGATTGATCAACAAAAATCAGCCCTACAATATTTCAATCCCTACGCAAATTGCCACATGCAAGGATGGTTTGCGTTCCAAATAAAGTTTCAAAAATTCAGCTTGTGACGCGCTTGAAAATAACATTACACATTGCACGATCATTTGTGTTAAAACAGACCTGATATTGTCAGGTTTAAAATAACATGAAAACCCGTATATCCTACACTGTTATTCTTCAATATTCTTCTATTTTTTCCGCTATTGTTCCGCTCGATTGCGGGGCCGACTGTTATGGATCGCTATCGCCACTAATCACGGTCGAATGCTTGATCATGATGCAATTTTTATCGCAAGGATGTCCGCATTCAGGGCGTTGCATATTCGTTCTTTCGGGCGACCCTTCGAACCTTTCCCCTGAATGTCGATATTGTGTCCTATGTGTGCAAGCGATATGACGTCTGACCGGAGCATGTGCCCATACCATCACACCCGAGATCCTCGTAGCTGTTGGAAAATGGCGGCGAACCGTAGCGTTGCAACAATGCACCGTTGCAGATTGACTGAACTGGGAACTCGATACTGGATTGACAAAACTGGGTTCAGATAACCTTGACCGCCGCACTGGTTTAGGCACATTTAGTCTTTCTTGAGCCAAGTTGCAAAATCCACACGAGCTGAAGCCTGGGATGGGAATGGTATTAGCAGCAATTGTACACTACACTGGGAAAGTAATAGCTGATTGACAAGACCGGGTTCAGATAACCTCGACCGACGCACTGGTTTAGGCACTTTTTAGTATTTCTACTTAACTAATCAATCTGTAGCTTTACGATTTAGTAGAATAATCAGCTGTAAATACCAGCTACGTCAAACAAACAAACGCTGGCATCACAATATAATCGGTTGCTAAGTATTGTTAGCCTTTTTAAGATTATTCCCAATAGACAAAGTTATACAAGCCAAAAACTAGACGTTCGACGTTAGGATAGTTGAGAACTTTCAAAAATAAACTTTAAGTACAGAAGTTTATTTTTGACGATGTGAATTTGACAACATTACTACCACAATTTAGAGTTCACTTATCATAGTAAATCTAAAAACTACGGGTTCATGTTCTATTTCTTGTTCATCGGGCGATATGTGTGCAATGTTACATCTATATTGTGTTTTTGAAGCTTTACTTTTGACTTTCAAATTTGAACATCAATACCTAAATCATTTAAATTTAAAATATTTTACGTCAGGCTTTCTCATATTTACTTTCTCATACTGTCTTAAGCTTTGAATGGTATACCAATGTTGTCCAGTGGTGGTATCTTTATGGCTTTGTAGAGATAGGACAAAGTGGAGCGTAATTATATTTTGCACTACTCATCAATTTGGCACACCCAGAAGCTTTGAGGGTGCCAAGGAATTTTTTGAATTTAACAAAATTAATGTCAATGACAATAATTGTTTTAGGGTTTGAATAGTATGCAAAAATTGTCTGGTGATAGTAACATTAATGGCTTTATAGAAGAGCTGTCCGGAGGAGAGTAAAGGAGGATTACTCCTAAGGGTCGGACTCTCTTCAAGCCAAATCAACCCCCTCTCTCTGCGCGGAAATTGACAAATATTGGAGAAAATATAAGAAAAATGGGTTCAAATTAGCAAACACTGAGGAAAATTTTAGCAAAAATTAGAAAATTATTAGATCCTGAAAATTCAAAAAATTAACCCCTGACCAACCCTTTTATGCCGATGCACCTCCGGCGAGACTATTTACACCACTTCTAAGCCGATGGACGTTTGATACCTATGTTTTATTGCAATAGGTCAAACTCCAGTTAAATTTTTCGATTATTTATTAATTTAGCCTACCGCCATGCTTTTATGACGCTAAAAATTTTTAAATTTAATCTAATTAAACTCTTGATGTATATAACGTCTTCGCATACTTTTGCAACTGCTTTAGGATTTAAATAGTATGCACAAATTTTGTGTTGATAGTAAATTTAAATGCTTCATGGAGATAGCATAAGGGGGCACATAGTTGAATTCTTCCTATTTACCCATCGCTTTGGCGCACCGAGAAGCTTTGATAATGCAAAAATTTTTTCAATATTTTAGAGTCATCTATTTTGATTGTCGCAAAACATTGAAGATTAATGTTGCTGTTTTTGCACAAGCAACATATTTTTAATTCATGGCTTCATGGGATAAGCGACTTGGCACTCCAGCGACTTGTCGAATGGTTTAGCATGATTCTTTTTAATTGTGATCTAATCGGTATTGTATTACATTTTTGCTTTTACACGTGCAAACGTTTGCGCATTAGTGTAGTTTACAAGTCACCCACTCGAGTGGTAATGAACAAATCTGACAAACATTTCTATTGTTAAACACGGGTACATCTTTGGAATTGCCAGTGTCGAGATTATTGAAATAATGACCAGGTTCCAGCTACACTTATTTATATTTTGAAGCATAAATAGAAATTAATATTAAAGTAATATGCTGTGTATTAATAGATTAATTTGAGTAAAAAGCAGTAAATTAACTGTGAATTAAAATTTTTTCACTGACAAAATATTACTGAAATACTTACTTAAAAATTTTATGACCATTTAAGTGGGCTTCATGTGTCCGTTTTGCGTATGTAAACTTAATATAAGTATAAATATTGACATGGTTTACCTATAATAACTCTTTTTTGCAGCGTTTTGTATTTCTGAATATCACTCAGCTGGGTATTTGTTTTATATCTGTTTGGTTCACAAAATACCAGCAGTAGCAAAAACTGCTAGTAGTATTTGATGCTTTAATACGCCAAGTTTTCACAATTTTGAACTATCATGTTTATCTATATGTTAAAATCCTTGGAGAAGATAAAAAGGTGCCACTTTGCTATATATCTTTAATAGCTAAGTTGTAGATAAGTAGTCCTTTATATTGTTTTATAGAAAGACTTTTTTGCGGTGATAGCCTGGTTTTCAAGATCGCTCGACGTAAAAGTGTGAAGCGCGTGTGAATGCCCAAAGGATTTTAGTCAAAAACACAATAAAACCGTAAATCAGTTTTAGTTTGCTGTGATGGTGGTTGTAGTTGTGCTTAACTTTTAACGTTTTTGTGCGATCTGATATGACCGCAGATTATCTTCTAAAATGAACCCGTGTTTGCATCGTAGGTGATGACATTATTCAGAATTTATGCCACTATATAATATTATCGTTCGTTATTAATGTTTCGTTTTGTGGTCATTATCGATGGCAACAACATTTCATAAGTAGTGCCGTTAGTCCATTATATTATTTTCACATTTCGTCAAAAAATATACTACAGTACATCATTACAAGCAGCAAGCAATTGAATCTGTTTGCTGTTGCCTAAATATTAAGCAACAGTTTAGCTAACGATAATTTAAGAAAAATTAAAAAATCATCTACCGTTAAATGCTTATTGACTTATTTTCCTACATACTATTTGACTAACGGCTGCTGCCGAATTATGTGTTCACTTCCTAATCGGTATCTAAATGCCGAATTCTTTTAATCACAACTAAAATTATCAGTAACTAATGCAAGATGTGTCACCCAAGATGGTTTTATTTCAAAGTCGTTTTGATTTGAGTGTCAAATTCGATGTGCTTGAAATTTTATTATTTAAAACGTATCTATTTAGATCGACTCGCTAAGCCAGAGGTCGCTGTAAATCAGCAAAATAAAATTTGGCCCAAAAATTACTCTATAAATTAAGCCTGTGGTGTGTTGCGCAATGTGAAATGCTATTTAATATTTTACCAGCAAATCGCTATTTTCATTATAATGCAATTCTAACAACAAAGTTAATTAACTTGCGATTGATTACACTAGCAAATCGTTATTTTCGGTGAAATGCCATTCGCAAAACATATTTAATCAACTTTGTGATTAAAAACTTAAATAGTACCATATTTCCGATTATCATGTTTATATTTAGGTTTAGGTTCAAAACCCGATTTTCAGTATCTCTTCAGTTGTATGGTTATCCCCAGCTACCCCTGGATCTTTAGTGCACTAAATTTGAGAAAACACGCATTTTTTGTATCAAATTCGCCATCTTATCATAAGAAACGATTTGAAAAGCTAATTTTGGCCCTAAAGTAATTATAGGTCAAATTATCGAATAACTTTAATTTGTGAAAGTCAAGGACGATTGGATTTGACAACTCGAATAAAATGGCTTTTAATTTTAACCAATTTTTCTGAACACATTTTGCAGCAGCTCAGGCATTACTAATGGCTGCGTCGAATAATGCAGCTTATTCTTTCCTAATGCGTACAGCAACAACAAACATTTTATTCATGAATTATTGTGTATTTCGGAATAACAATGAAAAAAATTTTGGTACAGACAAGAATCGAAACCGACTCGATTCAGTTTTAGCGCAAGTGACTATAATGATATCTGCTTTATGTTGACATACCAAAACTACTGTGGTAATGAAATTTTAGGCGTTTTACTATAATAGTATGTAGTCTATTACGCATTTTTGGCTAAAATGTACAATAGCACACCGCATAATTAACACTATAGGGAACCAAAATTTTCCAGCAAAAGATTTTCATGTACATACATGCAAACGCAGAGTTTCAACTTGGCTACCCCCCGCCTTCCATGGTTCCGGAAACCTCCCCCCCCCCCCCGGCGCACCGGAAGATGTTTGAAAAAATAAGGGAAAATGTTAAAAAATAAAGAGAAATTTACAAAAATGAGGGTGCGACGATGGAGCAGTTGTCAACTTTGCGTTACTCCCATGATAACGTTCCCCCACAGACCCGGGCAACCCTCCCCCGACACCTCGGAGCGTCAACATGTATGTTCTAGTACTAAAAATTTTATGAAATAATGCATTAGCATTTATATGGAAATGATCAGATAATTTGAAATTTTAAACAGTCTTCAGGATAAGGCAAAGTTATATATCAGTTTCACAGAATTTTGTACAAACTACCACGCATGTTTATTGTAAGTGTGTAGTCTGTATATATACTCTATTTTTGCCAATGTTACATGCAAAATTGCTACCATACACAGGCCTTGCGCAAAAATAAGAAAGGTACACTTTAAAAATGAATATTTCAGGCAAATTTTTACGGCCTACAGAAAAAAAATTTTTTCAATATTTTAATACTTATATTTTATAATAAATATTAAAAACGCACAAAAATAAAATCATTGCACAAAATTTTGAAATTTAGAAATTTGAAATTTTAAAATTTGAAAAATGCAAAACAATTTAAAATAATTAACAAGAGAAATTGAGGGATATATTTTTACAGTGGATATGTTTGTGCCCTGTATCTAAATAACCATTAATTTCGAAATTACGAATGTTCCCTCTGACTGAATGAAACAAGAACACGGATATGTCAAACTGCTGTTGAGCCATTACAACATTTTTACGACCATACACATAGCTCAACAACGGTTAGCGAACCACTGCCTGAGTAGATGGTAAAATCATAGACTTAGATACTTTTGAAAAATGCATACACATAGTTTGACGTTTTCATACGTTTTATATTAAAACTCTTATTTTTTCTATTTTATTATATCTTATAAAATTTGAGAAATTGCTAATTTATATTTCATAACTTTGGATGTGGGCAATTGTACCATTTGGACATACTACTATAAAGCATTTGCATCTGTATATCCTACTGCCAGAAAGAAATCCATTTTATTCAAACTTAAATTTCAAAATTCCTTAATTTAAGCCTATATATTCTTGTTTCCACCACTTAGACCTGAATTTGTTGGGCGACGTCTTCATTTCCGTGTTTTCGGTAAACTCCATTCTGAAAGCAATTTCTTTTTTAAACATTTCTTAATTATGTTTTTATATTTTATATTTATTTTTACATTTTTAATATATTCAAAAGCTTCGGGCGAGAGCTGGGTTCTTGAAACTCGATGAACATTGTACATGTTAGGACAATTATACCAAGATGGTTACCGTTCTACCGCATTGAAAAATTAACACAATCTGTGACCAGTCATAATTTTATACGAACAGTATTGCACACTGGGTTATTATCTATATCATCAGAGAAGCTTATTAACGTTTGTGGAGTTTTTTCATATGTGCTATAAATGTAATATATCGACCGTTTACTAATGAGACGTGACAATTAGGCAGTAGCAAACCGCATAGCGCATTTGATTCAATGGTTGCTGCAAAGAATATGTTAAAAATTTGTATTTATTTTATTTCATCTTCGTAACTGCTAATTCAAGGTTTTTAATAATATCAGTCGACAATGTATTATTGTTAAACCTTACTGAATAAATAAAACAGTGTGTTTACACTTAGGGTAAAACAGTATAAATCCGATATATTAGTAGTGGCAAATTTATCCACATAAAGAGATCGCAATCAGGAGGATTGGCAATTTTCTGCATGCAAATTTTCAAATAAAACCTTGGACAGAATTTGAGCAAAATCTAAGGAGTATATTTTATAATTTTAGAAGTTTGAACACTAATCCAACTTTTATGGAGTAAAACAATATCAGAACTAATATTTTATTTTTTGATGAATTATTTCAACAAAACACGCAATTAAATTTTGAAGCATTGCGATTGGCCACATTTTTCTATTGCAAGTTACAATCGAATCATGGTCAAATTTCCACTGTATTTTGAGCTCAAATAAATAGTTAAAAATTTGAGCCGTTGAACGCACATTTGATAAAATAAATTGCTTTGTGTCTTCTGTGAAGCCTGTTACGGTTTAAATGTTCAATTGCGTGAGCTGAGAGAAATTACTTTAAAGTACATTTTTGTTTTAAGGATCACTTGCTGCAAGCAAGTGTTCCAGAGCGATTCAGCTTTTCTTTTTGGATAATGTTACCAGTTAAATTCACAGCCAGCAAACCCCTCGTTAACACCTCATCGGTTAACGAGCAATATTTGTAGAAAACTGAATTTTTAATTTAATTATTTGTCTGTACCATCCAGCAGCCATGTCTACCTGTAGATGCCTACAATCCGAAGCAGGGGTTCCGAGGGAGGAGGCTATCCGTTAACGGCTTCGCCTCTCGCCCAGCCACGATGCCCTCATGTATCCCTGATAATACCATCCTATCGTCCCTGGTACGCCGCCTTCTGAGGTGACCATTCCCGCCGACCCCGACAACCCCCCTGACACCTCGGAGCGTCAACATGTTTGCTTGTGATATCGCATGTTTTTTAACTTTGTACCAAAGCACCAACATATTCTCACTTTCATATAATTAACATTTCAAAACATACTGTCATGTCAGCATATATTTCTCTTTTAATTTTTCTTTTAAAATATACTGAATACCAAACATCTTGCCATTTTCATTGCTGTCATATCTTCGCCGACTTTGTAAAAATATTCGATCAAACAGCAAGTTTAGTCGTTTTCATTCCGTGGTGCCGTTAAAAGTGAGCCGAAAACAACGTAAAATGTTGACACGGCGAGCCTAAAATGTCGCATGTCAGCTATAACAGCAGAATCAAACGTTTTAAACTTCTGTCATGCGGCATTTTTAAAAGATCATTAATCACATTAAAATGTTTCTACACCTGTTTTGTCGCAAATAAATATAAAATAACATTCATTTTAAGTGGAATGCAAAAAAAAGTTATTATGTCATCTAATAATTGTATTTAAATTCTTTTGTTTTCTCTCTCGACTGTATGTCATTATTTTAAACACAAAGAATGCTGCCAAATTTCAAAATATCAACTTCTCAGAAAGGGATTTTTTTGAAAATCATTTTCCTATATGAATCTTCGAATTTGAGCACCAGATTTAAGCTTTAAAAGCTTAAAACGTTAAATCGTCTGAGTCTTTCGTATATTTTAAAAGAATATTCCCGAAGTCGACGACAACCAATTTCATTCCAGCATTTTATTTCTGATCAAGCTGTGGCGTTTCAGAACAGCAGCTCGAACCAGAATAGTTTTTTTGTACTATATAAATTTACCAAACAATAATAAAAATTACCTAAATCGAGTGTCAAATTATAACGCTATTTCTATGGCTGTGCAACTTTGGGTTTAGGCTGTACAAGGCATAATTTGTTAACGACTAGGCTAAATAACTTACATGTCATTCGTTTATTTGTGATCACTAGCCGTGGTGTTTGAGAAACGCTGTTCGAAGCAGGCTGTATTTTATGTGATATGTGCAATAATTTATCTCAACATAACGATTTGAAGCGAGTGCTCGAGCCATTTATAGATTATGTTCCCTGTGAGATACTTTGCCATGAAAACCTTGATTTACCTGAATCCGATTTCAAATTTTAACATCTATAAATAGCAGCATATTTCTTGCTGCGAAACTGTAACATTTCTGCAATAAGTTATGTGATTAGTTATAGGACAATATGAGAACTAGACTAACTCACATACAAATCATATATTTTAGAAAACGTAAGGTAACATGTCCAATTTAGGCTATATGCCATTACTGAGAAGATAAAGATTACATATAGTTCGCAACGTCTTTGCAAAGTTAAGTCACGTGTAAGGGTAAACTAAATTATTCCACTTCATGCCCGATTACAAGAAATCATAGTAAATTTTTTCACGTCTCATTTTTGGCGACAAACGTTTAGGCTATACTAGTTTGTACCCTACCTGAAAACATTATACCAAATTGCGTACTAACACCCACCCCAAAGTAATTAAATTTTTGCTTTTAAAAGTCGGAAATCACCGTCGTATAAGGAAGCCTAGTTGGTACCAGGAACACGACAGTATTTAATATAGTTTCGTTTTTTGCACATTATTCCAATACTCTACGTTTATGTATAATGTTTTATAAGTAAAAAGAGTTGAAAAATAAAAGAAAAACTCAATTGAAAGCGATAAAATAAAATATAGCAGTAATAATTGGTATACAAAACCATTACTGCCAATTATTATTAATATAAATGTATAATGATAAACCCTTATATTCATTTTTTCGAAAAGCCTAGGAATTGGTGTTTTAGTGACATGTTGCTTTTGTCTGTGCCAAAATACCTCCTTCCAAAGCTCAATAGTTGTAGCAATCGGTGCCAGACTCATTTCATTTCAGTTAGATAGTTATATTTGTTCTAATTGCGCTTTTAAGTTTTAGCAATGATATATATATACTCAATAATCTTCGGTGCTCAAGGTCCGTCGGGTTAAGGGGTTCATGGTTCCGGCTGAGCGAAGGGGAGGTGGCTTCACAGCTTGGGCTGTTGCGGGGCAACTGAAAATGTCTCCCGTCCTCTACAATTCTTTCTCATAATTTTGTAATTCTGTTCACATAAAATTGTTAGTTTTCCGCGCTTGTGCGGTAAGCAGGAGGGGTACATTTTGTTTTATTAGGGCCGTTAAAGTTCTTTGATCCGAGCCCTCTTCCCGACCATGGGCACCTATGAGTTAAACATATATGGCCATTCTTAAGCCAATACGTACTTTAACAAAATTATCTTTCCTGAATATATGTGTTTTATATAAATGTTCACAAAAACTATTTGATTACATAGATTGTAAAATGTTAGCTATCCCATCTATCAAATGTGAATACTCACACACAACTACAAAGTGATTCTTCAATGCGGGATATGATCCGTATGCAATTTATTAAAGTTATAAATCTACCTGTTTAAAGTATCCGTCAACGAAGCTTTACGTTTTATATAATATATCAAAAGATATTTTATTATCTAGCTTATTAGAGTCTAGATATCCTTTAATTCTAGTATTTTAGCAATAATTTGATTGTAGTGATGTATGAAAAACGGAGATGGCCGTGTGATGACTAAACTGATAACGTCTAGATTACCGTATTTCGTTTCCACTTTTCCAGTTTATTAACTTATGCTAAGTAACAGCAATTATATATTGTCTCTAATGTTAACTCTATGAAATGTTATTTTTCTTTCAAGTATTCTAATGTGATTGCATAAAGTAGTCCCATATTCCCATGTGATATTGCAAATTATTTTGGTTCTTCAAGACACGGTTGTACCCTTATGCGGAATGTAAGGTCAATGCGGAATGTAAGGTCAAGCTCAACATGGTCTTCTTTCCCCGCCGACTTCGCGGTGCCCGTTCCCACCGCTGTGGTTTCGCTAGATAGTAGATAGGGACAGTAGGAATCTCGTTAATCCATTCATGCGCGTCACTAATTAGATGACGAGGCATTTGGCTACCTTAAGAGAGTCATAGTTACTCCCGCCGTTTACCCGCGCTTGGTTGAATTTCTTCATTTTGACATTCAGAGCACTGGGCAGAAATCACATTGCGTCAGTACCGACTGACGGCTATCGCAATGCTTTGTTTTAATTAGCTGTTAATTAATTATCCCCGCTATTGGAATTTAAGCAAGCCTCATGGTAAGAAGTAATATACACCATAAAGACCACGAACCATTTACTGTTATGCTCGTCGCTATGAATGTTTAGGAAAGATACAAACTCGGAAATTCGAGAAACATCGGCCAACAATTCCTCAGATGATAGAAACTAATCAACGTAAACTGTTCCAACGCAGCTCATTATAACAGGAATCTTGCGGACCTCTGTACAAGTTTTGTAAATGTGATCAACGCGTTCTTGAGCGATTTTTCCTGAATTAGCTGCGTTTCCCAGTTGGACGCACGTTCTTCTACCAATGCACTTTTTGGGTTAAATGGGACTACAGTTGTAAATGTAGGGATCAGTATGTGAACTCCGCATTATACCTACATATCATTTTGCTTTTGTCAAATATCTTCATGTGACTAAAAATTAATATTCAGTTTTTGGGCTTTAAATATTACTTACTACCCGTCTTGCACTAACTCTATAAAGTTAAGCGCAAAATTTGTCATCGTATGTTTCTTTTTTATTAATGTCTTTATACAAAAGAATTAAAATTTTGATTTTTTCAAAACAAAATCTGAACAATTACTTACCTACCTACATGCTGTTTATGTTAAGTTCTTCCAAAACATTACATGTTCACAGATTCTGCATATCATGCAGATGTTAGAAACATCTGGGCCCCGTTTGGAATAGTTTGACTATACTTAAACCGAAATACGGAATTTTGGCTTTGGCGAAACTTATTATGTCGGTGTTAGTATTAAATATAGCAATACGAGCCAAACCAATCCTTTTGAGCCGAACCGAGTTTATTTGGAAACTAAATCTGCTCGGTTCTTGCGTAACATTTCAGTCTCGAAGTCAGGCGTCGCTTGCCGCGATTTCCAAAAGTAGATTAGAACCACGTCTCTACGGTCGTCCAAACGTCCAATAGTCTATAAATGCTAGCCTCATGCAGTAATATAAACTGATGCATTGCTGTGTGCAGGGGCGTCTCAAGAAAGCTAGAGACAGGTTCCCTTTCCCGATGTTTTACTGACAGAAAAGGCGACGTAACTGACCAATTGTAATAGCCCCAATCTTTACAGCCCCTTTCCTACTTTTGAAAAATTTTCGATTCCTGTGCAGTCAAAGACTCAAAGAGAACATTTTTAAAAACAGCAAATATAAAATATGTGAATTTGCGAAGAGATAACATTATGCACACTGAAATTCTCACGCGGCGCCGAGGATTCTGGCTGTTATAATAAAGTTTTCTGTACAATGCTTCCATTTGCTACCAAAATTTAGTTTAATAACTTGTTTTCTTATTATAAATAAACACTACATTGAAAAGTAATACAAAATAAAACTAATACTGCCAGTCAAGTGATCATGGGAATTTGACACCGGCCGGACAGGCCGACACAGGATTACGAACGGATTGGGTTAAGCCACGCCGAAATGTTGCAGATCGACCGCCAGCCGGATCGACCTCAATATTCAGGTCGCGCCGAAAAATTTCTGTTCGTTCCCACATCAGTCAAATACCGTTTGATTAGTATACAAATTTATATGCTTGAATTTAGCGTAAGGATTTCTTGTCGGGCTCATTCCATATATAGATTTATATCTTTATATCGCCTGTATATGTTGTTTTGAGCTTGCATACACCTAACTGCAGGCGAGCCGGGCCCAGCTGGATCTAAATTTTGCAGCTCCTGGACGGGTCAGGTCGAAATTTTCCAGCTTCGAGCCGAGCTGTGCCGACCTTTTGCGACTCCTAGCTGGACGGGTCGAAAATTTCGGCCCGTTCTCACCTCTGCAGTCAAGCCAAGATACCACCTAAATGCTTCATGCAGAACACCAATCTTTGTCTAAACATTATAATTATATATTTTTGCCGACTATTCTGACGTATATAACATCTTAGTGTTAGTGTGATTATAGAAAATGTTTGGGATATTACGTGTCTTGTTACTGTAGAATAGTGTGCTAACTAGATGTTCAGCACACACCGAGACTGTTTCCTATAAAGAGTCTATTCGCGTCAAAGTTACAAA
This sequence comes from Trileptium ribeirensis, assembly GCA_030248225.1. Classification (NCBI taxonomy): domain Eukaryota; kingdom Metazoa; phylum Nematoda; class Enoplea; order Enoplida; family Thoracostomopsidae; genus Trileptium; species Trileptium ribeirensis. The sequence continues at coordinate 19,356 of JASANE010026362.1, forward strand.
CCTTATTTTTCGTTATTCCTATTTTTGCAAATTTAGAAAATATATATTTAATACATCAAAGGCACAAATAATTTTGCTCAAGATTTCAACAATGTGTAAAATAAATTCATTTCAATTTTTCTTAGAGATTGAAGACTATTATGTAAATTTTAATTTTGTGCAAAATTACCCGGTGTCCTTATATCACAAGACGTTATCGTTTTAGGCATCAAAATGTCATTGTTTACATGTGAGGAATTGCTGTAATTCGTTATTCTTTATTGGTTTATTAACCGTTAAGGTTCTGATTTAATTATTGATTAAGTGTGTCAGTGGTTTTACGAGGCATCAAAAGTATCATTGTTTACATGTGAGGAATTGTGTAATTCGTTATTCTTTATTGGTTTATTACCCGTTAAGGTTCTGATTTAATTATTGATTAAGTGTGTCAGTGGTTTTACAAGGCATCAAAAGTATCATTGTTTACATGTGAGGAATTGTGTAATTCGTTATTCTTTATTGGTTTATTACCCGTTAAGGTTCTGATTTAATTATTAATTAAGTGTGTCAGTGGTTTTACTAGGCATCAAAAGTATCATTGTTTACATGTGAGGAATTGTGTAATTCGTTATTCTTTATTGGTTTATTAACCGTTAAGGTTCTGATTTAATTATTGATTAAGTGTGTCAGTGGTTTTACGAGGCATCAAAAGTATCATTGTTTACATGTGAGGAATTGTGTAATTCGTTATTCTTTATTGGTTTATTACCCGTTAAGGTTCTGATTTAATTATTGATTAAGTGTGTCAGTGGTTTTACAAGGCATCAAAAGTATCATTGTTTACATGTGAGGAATTGTGTAATTCGTTATTCTTTATTGGTTTATTACCCGTTAAGGTTCTGATTTAATTATTGATTAAGTGTGTCAGTGGTTTTACAAGGCATCAAAAGTATCATTGTTTACATGTGAGGAATTGTGTAATTCGTTATTCTTTATTGGTTTATTACCCGTTAAGGTTCTGATTTAATTATTAATTAAGTGTGTCAGTGGTTTTACTAGGCATCAAAAGTATCATTGTTTACATGTGAGGAATTGTGTAATTCGTTATTCTTTATTGGTTTATTACCCGTTAAGGTTCTGATTTAATTATTGATTAAGTGTGTCAGTGGTTTTACAAGGCATCAAAAGTATCATTGTTTACATGTGAGGAATTGTGTAATTCGTTATTCTTTATTGGTTTATTACCCGTTAAGGTTCTGATTTAATTATTGATTAAGTGTGTCAGTGGTTTTACAAGGCATCAAAAGTATCATTGTTTACATGTGAGGAATTGTGTAATTCGTTATTCTTTATTGGTTTATTACCCGTTAAGGTTCTGATTTAATTATTGATTAAGTGTGTCAGTGGTTTTACAAGGCATCAAAAGTATCATTGTTTACATGTGAGGAATTGTGTAATTCGTTATTCTTTATTGGTTTATTACCCGTTAAGGTTCTGATTTAATTATTGATTAAGTGTGTCAGTGGTTTTACAAGGCATCAAAAGTATCATTGTTTACATGTGAGGAATTGTGTAATTAGGTTATTCTTTATTGGTTTATTACCCGTTAAGGTTCTGATTTAATTATGGATTAAGTGTGTCAGTGGTTTTACAAGGCATCAAAAGTATCATTGTTTACATGTGAGGAATTGTGTAATTCGTTATTCTTTATTGGTTTATTACCCGTTAAGGTTCTGATTTAATTATTAATTAAGTGTGTCAG
>JASANE010026363.1:0-34474 GCA_030248225.1 Trileptium ribeirensis
ACAGCAACGTAACGGAGGATAGCACATATTTGCACAATATATAGTTGTGTTTTAGTGCCTTTAACTACTTTTGGCTATGTTCAAGGTTGAGATGAAAATTTTGGCTCTCGGCTCGGCTTATCTCGGCTTTACAGCCGAGCCAAAATTAGCTATCATGATGTCTGAGGAACCGAGCCAAAGCGTAAGATGTGTCTGTGAGAACCTAGTGTATCTGGAAAAGCTGTGATCGGCTTTTAAAAGTTCTTTTCTAAAGCAACAAACATAATTGCAAACTTCTGACGTGTAGCACAATAGTTTACCAACAGTAGGAACAGCCGAGATAACCTCACCCTGGCTCTTAAAAGCGCTAAAAGCAGCTAATATATAGGTCGATGATATATTATGTTCTTCATTTAAACGAAAACTTTTATTGTTAGGAGCCGGAGAGCCGAGGTGAGCGAGCCCGACATAATGCGTGAAGAGCCGAGCCAGTGCCTGAAAACATGGCTTTCCCAACACCTTGTTCAATGTACATGCGTGACGCTGAGTGGCCAAATGTTGTTTTGCTAATATCGTTCTATTTTGAAACATATCTAAGCTGCCATACACAAATGGCGTTTTTATTACATACCGAACTCAGTTCGCCAAAATAGAAACTCTTTTTGCGTTAATACAGCAACGTAACGGAGGATAGCACATATTTGCACAATATATAGTTGTGTTGTTGTGCCTTTTACTACTTTTGGCTATGTTCAAGGTTGAGATGAAAATTTTGGCTCTCGGCTCGGCTTATCTCGGCTTTAGAGCCGAGCCGAGATTAGCCTATCATGATGTCTGATGAACCGAGCCAAAGCGTAAGCTGTGTCTGTGAGAGCCTAGTGTATCTGGAAAAGCTGTGATCGGCTCTTAAAAGTCCTTTTCTAAAGCAACAAACATAATTTCAAACTGCTGACGTGTAGCACAATAGTTTGCCAACAGCAAGAACAGCCGAGATAACCTCAGCCTGGCTCTTAAAAGCTGTAAAAGCAACTATATATATAGGTCGATGATATATTATGTTCTTCATTCAAACGAAAACTTTTATTGTTAGGAGCCTGAGGGCCGAGGTGAGCGAACCCGACATGATGCACAAAGAGCCGAGCCAGAGCCTGAAAATATGGCTTTCCCACGTCTAGTTCAATGTACATGCGTGACGCTGAGCGGCTAAATATTGTTTTGCTAATATCGTTCTATTTTGAAACATATCTAAGCTGCCACTACACAAATGGCGTTTTTATTACATACCGAACTCAGTTCGCCAAAATAGAAACTCTTTTTGCGTTAATACAGCAACGTAACGGAGGATAGCACATATTTGCACAATATATAGTTGTGTTGTTATGCCTTTTATTACTTTTGGCTATGTTCAAGGTTGAGATGAAAATTTTGGCTCTCGGCTCGGCTTATCTCGGCTTTAGAGCCGAGCCGAGATTAGCCTATCATGATGTCTGAGGAACCGAGCCAAAGCGTAAGATGTGTCTGTGAGAGCCGAGCCTAGTGTATCTGGAAAAGCTGTGATCGGCTCTTAAAAGTTCTTTTCTAAAACAACAAACATAATGGCAAACTGCTGACTTGTAGCACAATAGTTTGCTAAAAGCAAGAACAGCCGAGATAACCTCAGCCTGGCTCTTAAAAGCTCTAAAAGCAACTATATGTATATAGGTCGATGATATATTATGTTCTTCATTCAAACGAAAACTTTTATTGTTAGGAGCCTGAGAGCAGAGGCGAGCGAGCCCGACATGATGCAGGAAGAGCCGAGCCAGAGCCTGAAAATATGGCTCTTCCACGTCTAGTTCAATGTACATGCGTGACGCTGAGCGGCTAAATATTGTTTTGCTAATATCGTTCTATTTTGAAACATATCTAAGGTGCCACTACACAAATGGCGTTTTTATTACATACCGAACTCAGTTCGCCAAAATACAAACTCTTTTTGCGTTAATACAGCAACGTAACGGAGGATAGCACATATTTGCACAATATATAGTTGTGTTGTTATGCCTTTTATTACTTTTGGCTATGTTCAAGGTTGAGATGAAAATTTTGGCTCTCGGCTCGGCTTATCTCGGCTTTAGAGCCGAGCCGAGATTAGCCTATCATGATGTCTGATGAACCGAGCCAAAGCGTAAGATGTGTCTGTGATAGCCGAGCCCTGTGTATCTTGAAAAGCTGTGATCGGCTCCCAAAAGTTCTTTTCTAAAGCAACAAACATAATTGCAAACTGCTGATGTTTAGCACAATAGTTTGCCACCAGCAAGAACAACCGAGATAATCTCAGCCTGGCTCTTAAAAGCTCTAAGAGCAACTATATATATAGGTCGATGATATATTATGTTCTTCATTCAAACGAAAACTTTTATTGTTAGGAGCCTCAGAGCCGAGGCGAGCGAGATCGACATGATGCACGAAGAGCCGAGCCAGAGCCTGAAAATATGGCTCTCCCGTCTAGTTCAATGTACATGCGTGACGCTGAGCGGCTAAATATTGTTTTGCTAATATCGTTCTGTTTTGAAACATATCTTCGCTGCCACTACACAAATGGCGTTTTTATTACATACCGAACTCAGTTCGCTAAAATACAAACTCTTATTGCGTTAATACAGCAACGTAACGGAGGATAGCACATATTTGCACAATATATAGTTGTGTTGTTATGCCTTTTATTACTTTTGGCTATGTTCAAGGTTGAGATGAAAATTTTGGCTCTCGGCTCGGCTTATCTCGGCTTTAGAGCCGAGCCGAGATTAGCCTATCATGATGTCTGATGAACCGAGCCAAAGCGTAAGCTGTGTCTGTGAGAGCCTAGTGTATCTGGAAAAGCTGTGATCGGCTCTTAAAAGTTTTTCCTAAAGCAACAAACATAATTTCAAACTGCTGACGTGTAGCACAATAGTTTGCCAACAGCAAGAACAGCCGAGATAACCTCAGCCTGGCTCTTAAAAGGTGTAAAAGCAACTATATATAGGTCGATGATATATTATGTTCTTCATTCAAACGAAAACTTTTATTGTTAGGAGCCTGAGAGCCGAGGTGAGCGAACCCGACGTGATGAACAAAGAGCCGAGCCAGAGCCTGAAAATATGGCTCTTCCACGTCTACTTCAATGTACATGCGTGACGCTGAGCGGCTAAATATTGTTTTGCTATTAATATTGTTCTATTTTGAAACATATCTACGCTGCCACTACACAAATGGCGTTTTTATTACATACCGAACTCAGTTCGCGAAAATACAAACTCTTTTTGCGTTAATACAGCAACGTAACGCAGCATAACACATATTTTCACAATATGTAGTTGTGTTATTGGGCCTTTTACTACTTTTGGCTATGTTCAAGGTTGAGATAAAAATTTTGGCCCTCGGCTCGGCTTTTCTCGGCTTTAGAGTCGAGCCGAAATTAGCCTTATCTGAGGAACCGAGCCAAAGCGTAAGATGTGTCTGTGAGAGCCGAGCCTAGTGTATCTGGAAAAGCTGTGATCGGCTCTTAAAAGTTCTTTTCTAAAACAACAAACATAATTGCAAACTGCTGATGTGTAGCACAATAGTTTTCCAACAGCAAGAACAGCCGAGATAACCTCAGCCTGGCTCTTAAAAGCTCTAAAAGCAACTATATATAGGTCGATGATATATTATGTTCTTCATTCAAACGAAAACTTTTATTGTTAGGAGCCTGAGAGCCGAGGCGAGCGAGCCCGACATGATGCACGAAGAGCCGAGCCAGAGCCTGAAAATATGGCTCTTCCACGTCTAGTTCAATGTACATACGTTATGCTGAGCGGCTAAATATTGTTTTGCTAATATCGTTCTATTTAAAACATATCTATGCTGCCACTACACAAATGGCGTTTTTATTACATACCGAACTCAGTTCGCGAAAATACAAACTCTTTTTGCGTTAATACAGCAACGTAACGGAGGATAGCACATATTTGCACAATATATAGTTGTGTTGTTGTGCCTTTTACTACTTTTGGCTATGTTCAAGGTTGAGATGAAAATTTTGGCTCTCGGCTCGGCTTATCTCGGCTTTAGAGCCGAGTCGCGATTAGCCTATCATGATGTCTGAAGAACCAAGCCAAAGCGTAAGATGTGTCTGTGAGAGCCGAGCCTAGTGTATCCGGAAAAGCTGTGATCGGCTCTTAAAAGTTCTTTTCTAAAGCAACAAACATAATTGCAAACTGTTGACGTGTAGCACAATAGTCTGCCAACAGCAAGAACAGCCTAGATAACCTCAGCCTTGCTCTTAAAAGCTCTAAAAGCAGCTATATATAGGTCGATGATATATTATGTTCTTCATTCAAACGAAAACATTTATTGTTAGTAGCCTGACTGACAGCCGAGGCGAGCGAGCCCGACATGATGTACGAAGAGCCGTACCAGAGCCTGAAAATATGGCTCTCCCACGTCTAGTTCAATGTACATGCGTGACGCTTAGCGGCTAAATATTGTTTTGCTAATATCGTTCTATTTTCAAACATATCTAAGCTTCCACTACGCAAATGACGTTTTTATTACATACCGAACTCAGTTCCCGAAAATACAAACTCTTTTTGCGTTAATACAGCATCGTAACGGAGGATAGCACATATTTTCACAATATATAGTTGTGTTGTTGTGCCTTTTACTACTTTTGGCTATGTTCAAGGTTGAGATGAAAATTTTGGCTCTCGGCTCGGCTTATCTCGGCTTTAGAGCCGAGCCGAGATTAGCCTATCATGATGTCTGAGGAACCGAGCCAAAGCGTAAGATGTGTCTGTGAGAGCCGAGCCTAGTGTATCTGGAAAAGCTGTGATCGGCTTTTAAAAGTTCTTTTCTAAAGCAACAAACATAATTTCAAACTGCTGACGTGTAGCACAATAGTTTGCCAACAGCAAGAACAGCCGAGATAACCTCAGCCTGGCTCTTAAAAGCTCTAAAAGCAACTATATATAGGTCGATGATATATTATGTTCTTCATTCAAACGAAAACATTTATTGTTAGTAGCCTGACAGCCGAGGCGAGCGAGCCCGACATGATGCACGAAGAGCCGTACCAGAGCCTGAAAATATGGCTCTCCCACGTCTAGTTCAATGTACATACGTGACGCTGAGCGGCTAAATATTGTTTTGCTAATATCGTTCTATTTTGAAACATATCTTCGCTACCACTATACAAATGGCGTTTTTATTACATACCGAACTCAGATCGCGAAAATACACTCTTTTTGCTTTAATACAGCAACTTCACGGAGAACAGCACATATTTTCACAATATATAGTTGTGTTGTTGTGCCTTTTACTACTTTTGGCTATGTTTTAGGTTGAGATGAAAATTTTGGCCCTCGGCTCGGCTTATTTCGGCTTTAGAGCCGAGCCGATATTAGCCTATCATGATGTCTGATGAACCGAGCCAAAGCGTAAGATGTGTCTGTGAGAGCCGAGCTTAGTGTATTTGGAAAAGCTGTGATCGGCTCTTAAAAGTTCTTTTATAAAGCAACAAACATAACTGCAAATTGCTGATGTGTAGCACAATAGTCTGCGAACAGCAAGAACACCCTAGATAACCTCAGCCTGGATCTTAAAAGCTCTAACAGCAACTATATATAGATCGATGATATATTATGTTCTTCATTCAAACGAAAACTTTAACTGTTAGGAGCTTGAGAGCCGAGGCGAGCGAGCCCGACATGATGCACGAAGAGCACAGCCAGAGCCTGAAAATATGGCTCTCCCACGTCTAGTTCAATGTACATGCGTAACGCTGAGCGGCTAAATATTGTTTTGCTAATATCGTTCTGTTTTGAAACATATCTTCGCTGCCACTACACAAATGGCGTTTTTATTACATACCGAACTCAGTTCGCGAAAATATAAACTCTTTTTGCGTTGATACAGGAACGTAACGGAGGATAGCACATATTTGCACAATATATAGTTGTGTTGTTGTGCCTTTTACTACTTTTGGCTATGTTCAAGGTTGAGATGAAAATTTTGGCTCTATGCTCGGCTTATCTCCGCTTTAGAGCTGAGTCGAGATTAGCCTATCATCATGCTTGATGAACCGAGCCAAAGTGTAAGCTGTGATCGGCTCTTAAAAATCCTTTTCTAAAGCAACAAACATAATTTCAAACTGCTGAGGTGGAGCACAATAGTTTTCCAACAGCAAAAACAGCCGAGACAACCTCATCCTGGCTCTTAAAAGCTGTAAAAGCAACTATATATAGGTCGATGATATATTATGTTCTTCATTGAAATGAAAACATTTATTGTTAGTAGCCTGACAGCCGAGGCGAGCGAGCCCGACATGATGCACGAAGAGCCCAGCCAGAGCCTCAAAATATGGCTCTCCCACGTCTAGTTCAATGTACATGCGTAACTCTGAGCGGCTAAATATTGTTTTGCTAATATCGTTCTATTTTGAAACATATCTAAGCTGCCACTACACAAATGACGTTCTTATTACATACCGAACTCAGTTCCCGAAAATACAAACTCTTTTTGCGTTAATACAGCATCGTAACAAAGGATAGCACATATTTTCACAATATATAGTTGTGTTGTTGTGCCTTTTACTACTTTTGGCTATTTTTAAGGTTGAGATGAAAATTTTGGCCCTCGGCTCGGCTTATCTCGGCTTTAGAGCCAAGCCGATATTAGCTTATCATGATGTCTGATGAACCGAGCCAAAACGTAAGATGTGTCTGTGAGAGCCGAGCTTAGTTTATCTGGAAAAGCTGTGATCGGCTCTTAAAAGTTCTTTTATAAAGCAACAAACATAACTGCAAATTGCTGATGTGTAGCACAATAGTCTGCGAACAGCAAGAACACCCTAGATAACCTCAGCCTGGATCTTAAAAGCTCTAACAGCAACTATATATAGATCGATGATATATTATGTTCTTCATTGAAATGAAAACATTTATTGTTAGTAGCCCGACAGCAGAGGCGAGCGAGCCCAACATGATGCACGAAGAGCCGTACCAGAGCCTGAAAATATGGCTCTCCCACGTCTAGTTCAATGTACATACGTAACGCTGAGCGGCTAAATATTGTTTTGCTAATATCGTTCTATTTTGAAACATATCTAAGCTGCCACTACACAAATGACGTTTTTATTACATACCGAACTCAGTTCCCGAAAATACAAACTCTTTTTGCTTTAATACAGCAACTTCACGGAGAACAGCACATATTTTCACAATATATAGTTGTGTTGTTGTGCCTTTTACTACTTTTGGCTATGTTCAAGGTTGAGATGAAAATTTTGGCTCTCGGCTCGGCTTATCTCGGCTTTAGAGCCGAGCCGAGATTAGCCTATCATGTTGTCTGATGAACCGAGCCAAAGCGTAAGATGTGTCTGTGAGAGCCGAGCTTAGTGTATCTGGAAAAGCTGTGATCGGCTCTTAAAAGTCCTTTTCTAAAGCAACAAACATAATTGCAAACTGTTGACGTGTAGCACAATACTCTGCCAACAGCAAGAACAGCCGAGATAACCTCAGCGTGGCTCTTAAAAGCTCTAAAAGAAACTATATATAGGTCGATGATGTATTATGTTCTTCATTCACACGAAAACATTTATTGTTAGCAGACTGACAGCCGAGGCGAGCTAGCCCGACATGATGCACGAAGAGCCGAGCCAGAGCCTGAAAATATGGCTCTTCCACGTCTAGTTCAATGTACATACGTAACGCTGAGCGGCTAAATATTGTTTTGCTAATATTGTTCTGTTTTGAAACGTATCTACGCTGACACTACAAAAAATGGCGTTTTTATTACATGCCGAACTCAGTTCGCGAAAATATAAACTCTTTTTGCGTTGATACAGGAACGTAACGGAGGATAGCACATATTTGCACAATATATAGTTGTGTTGTTGTGCCTTTTAATTCACGCAATGTCGGTTTCTGTCCTAGACTAAGAGACAAATTCAGCATGTGGGAGAATAAATATTCCAATAGGTTTACTATTCACGGCGTTAGCATTGGATTGCATTTAGACTTATGTTAAACGTTGTCATAGGAGATATGGGTTACCCGTTTAACGCCTATACCCTCCCATACTGCCGCTCCGCTACATCCCCGTCCACCCACCCAGCACCATAAAATTTCGCGAAACTTTGAAAAAATCGCTAAAAATTAGACAAAATATGCACAATTTTGGAAAAATTAGGGCACATTTTAACAAAAATTGGAGAAAATAGCAGAAATTAAAAACATGAGCAAATTGAAAAAAATTATACACATTAAAAAGCTTGACTTCCACCGGGTCGCACCGCTGAGCACCCGTTTCCGCGGCGGCGCACAATTCCCCCTCCCCATGCGGCACCGGCATACATGATTTACGTATTATATTTCAAATTCAAGTATTACAGTTAAGGGTCTCATTTCGACAATGCATACTAACAGACTCCCAGACTTTAGTACTAAAATATGAACTATGGAGTATGAACTGGAGGAAGTAAGTTGCGGTTTGAATTTAATATAATATTAACGAAGGGCGCATGACAAATGTGTTTGCTGCGAAAGAACTAAAATTTGCTGAAATCTTAATCTAGATTTGGCACAGACTTGGAATCCGGTTGTAACAATGAAAAATACTATGATACTTTAAACATATATATTTATATATGCAATTTTTAATATATAGTTTACATATATGATGAATACATATTCACCCAAGGGCGTAGCCAGGGCGGATTGCGGGTGTCGCCACCCCCCTTTAGTTCAACCCCTAACAAAACTTTTTCGAATGATTCCGGCTGAAAATCATGTCGGAAATTGTTCTTCTACTCTCTCGCACTAGAAAACTGTATTTTTGACTGTATATTCAACTGTATTTTGAAAACTGTATATTCAACTGTATTTTTGACCAAATACATTTTTGTATAAAAATTCGCTATTTTGGCAACAGTTGCATTTTTTACTAGTTTACGGCGCACTTAATATACCAATTTTGGACCCCGCTTTCACATTTCTGAGCGCGACCCCCCAAACCCCCTTTTAGGTACAAACTATGGGCCGCGACCCCCCACCCCTTTCAAAATTCTTGGCTACGTCCTTGTATTCACCATATATATTACAGGCTTCACAGAATAAGACGTGCAAAAAAGTGGGCAGTTTTGTCTTTAACAGCCGTTTGCAAGAAACTAAAATCTCTAATGAACGGTTATATGATATTTTAGTTCCTTGCATACGGCTGCTAGAGATTTTTGTCTTTAATGACTGCTTGTTTAATATTAAAATCTCTAATAGATAGCTGTAAGAGAGTTTAGTCTTATATAGATAGCCAATAAATACAAAAATCTCTAACAGCTAGCTGCTGCAGACTAAAATCTCTCGCAGCTAGCCGTGATAGATTATTGTCTCTAATGACTAGCTGCTATAAACTTTTGTATCTGATAGCCAGCTCTAACATACAAAAATCTCTTACAGCCAGCCGTTAAATATTTCAAATTCTAATGGATAGCTATTAGAGACTTTTGTATTTGATAACTGGCTGTAAGATACAAAAGTTTCTAGCGACTAGCCATTAGAGACAATATTCTATTCTGGGTAGCTGCAAGCGATTTTAGTCTCTATCAGGCTATCTATATTAGACTAAAGTCTCTTACAGCTATATGTTAGATATTTAAATTTCAAACAAGCAATCATTAAAAACAAAAATCTTAAGCAGCCGTTTGCAAGAAACTAAAATATCATATAAACCGTCCATTAGAGATTTTAGTTTCTTGCAAACGGCTGTTAAAGACAAAACTGCCCACTTTTTGCACTCATTATTCTGTGAAACCTGCATATATAACTTTATATTAAAAATTGAATTTTACCTAACGTCAAATTTTGTAGAAATGATACACAAATTCTGGAACCGAATTAGTAACAGATTTTTAGGAATTATCCGGCTCAACTTGAAAAACAGAAGCGGATGCAATAAAAACTGCATTCAAACACACACAGGAACTTAATAACATTGAATAAAAGCAATTTAAGTAAAATGGGCTAAACTGTTCCTGAGGCAAGATTATTATCATGTGTCGTATATGCCCCAAATATTTTACTAGCAATATGATACGATTTCAATGATCAAGCTCCATACTGTGATTAAAATAATATATATTTGGGTTCACAGGGGGTATGGAGTTACAACTGTAGCAGTCGAAATCCCTTAAGCTATATCTACTCTCGCTTGAGACTCTGAGCCCCAAACATCTCACAACATAGGACGCTGAAGGCACAAAAAATGGAAAATGTTTAAAATTTTTAGCTAAATTACATAGCTTTTGAGGCAAAAGTGAAGTAAATGTGGCAAATTACGAGAAAAAATTCGGAAGCTACCGAAAAAATGATTAATTAAGACCTTGCTCTACAACCCTTGCCGCGCAATGCCCCGGAAAGACCATTGGGCAAAGGACATTGGCGTAATACCTGGGTAGTCGAAGGTTTCCGTACCACCCACATTTTTGTTGGTCCATTTATACAACCGATTCACAGAGGTAATGTACAAAGTTAAGATCGATTTGTTACATATTGAACTTGAATTACATTCCGACGGGGCCAGATGTACATGTGTTTCTCTACATGAATTATGAATAATACCGTAATTGATCAAACATCAAAATCACTAAGTGCAAAATGTTCTCGTTGGACGTCCAGTTTTCGGACAGGTTTACGCGCTTGCCTGTCTACGAAATCATCAACCCCACAGCCCCATCTCACTTAAAGAAACATACCTTGGAGACCTCTGATTTATTTTCATTTTATATATAGTATCTATTGCGTTTTTATGAAATGTATCTGCAAATTTAAAAAGTAAAATTATATAACTTTACATTTTTACATAACTTACTTCAAATCTCAAAAGTCCAAAGAGAAAAAAATGACATAATACAGCGCCAGTACTAGTAGTAATGCGGGATTCACGTTATAATGTCCCCAACAGTTGGAACTTATGTCCCCCTGTAGTGTAGACTATACCGCAAAGACGGTGACAGTGACACCTACACCATATAACATTATATGAGGGTGTCGGGCACACCCCTAGATACCTCATTTTGGCAATGTAGTATTTCGGTGTTTTATGCTTGCCAATGCGGTGTTTCTAGGGTATCCTGTAGGTCCTATGTAAAATGACCCCACGGGGTGGCGGAAACCCTCAGCAAAACGAAAAAGCAACGAAGGTTCATTGACACCGTCTGAAATAAGCAAAACTATTAGCTAGCTTTGTTTGAAATTTATTTGAAACTTTATTTAAAAACACAGGGATGTCTAAGACACCCTGTAGTCTAGGGTGTGCCTGCCACTGTGTGGGGTACATAAGTTCCAAGTGGTGGGGACATTATAACGTGAATCCCGCATAATATGGTTCATAATTTGATTAGTAAGTATTATTCATAAAAATACGTAGTTAGTTCGTTTCACAATTTGTTTTCCTTGTATAGTCGTAAAAGCAATAATTAACAATTAAAATTATAGAAAGAAAATTATATTTTAACATAACTTACTTCAAACCTCAAAAGTCCAAAGAGCAAAAAATGGCATAATACAGCGCCAGCACTAGTAGTAATATGGTTCATAATTTGATTAGTAAGTATTATTCGTAAAAATGGGTAGTTAGTTCGTTTCACAATTTGTTTTCGTTGTATAGTCGTAAAGCAATAATTAACAATTATAATTATAGAAATATAATTATAATAATGCAGTATTAATAGTAATATTATTAGTAATATACTCGGTTCGATCACTAAAAACAATACTAAAAATCAAAAATTTACTTTCAAATATATATATTAAATTTTTGAACAATTACAATTTATTGCAAAAATCATGGTAAGCTTTTGTCGCATAAATATATCATTGTATTTGCCAGATACTCAATGTCTTGTTTTTTTTCATAAATAACGTATACATAGAAAATACGTTGAATTGAAACCAAAACATCTTTATTTACTTAAACGACAATGAATAAATATAAAATTATTGTGAAACAAAGCAATGCCATTACAAAACATACTTACAAGGTAGTACAGGTTACAGAAATTTAACAATGCATATGATGTCCTTGTCTTTACAGTGAATACGCTTTAATAGTAATAAATGTACAGGGAATGAGAGACATTATTGATTGTGGCAATAAAGTGATAGCAAAATATATACAAAACTATAACACTCTTGGTTGATACTTTGACTTTTGTAGTACCGCAAATATATTACGGAATTCTAAGTTATTGTAGGATCTTTGGAAATATTTTAAATAAATTAGCTGTTTTGTGGTTTTTAGTTTTATCGCTTCTAGAAGAACGCAAGGTGTATAGAGTTTTCGCCCACGTTGGGTGAACACCAGTGATCGGTTAAGAGGCTCACCACCCACACATCGTTTCATGACGAATTATAACATGATTCAAGTGTATGTTTACAACATAACTCAAGTGTTTAAACAAACTTTTGGTTCTTTTCCATTATCCCCCATCCCGAATTTGGTCAATTTTGGAGATACAGCGCTGATTTTGGTATCAATCGATTCAGCTCGATCAGTCGGTTCCGAAAATGCTCATTTCCCCCACATCCTTGAAAAAAATTTTTTTCCGGGAACCCAAAATTTTTTTCTTAGGAATATAGTCATATAGGGAACCTTTCGTCTCGGCTTGATGAGAGAAATCTACTGATGTGTACTTTGTTAAAATCTACGCCACCATTAGAAAGTTATGAGGGCCCAAGTAATGCAGCGTTTACGTTATAAAGGATCCCCATGTGAAAGTTTTGCCCATCTTCAGTGTTTCTGCCACCATCAAATAGATGGTGTCTTTGACACCATGGTGTTTGTGATTGTATTTTCAGATAGTAGGTAGGGTAGTGTCGATAATAGTATGGTGTAGAACATACCATAAAATTCATATGGTGTTAGCTACACCATGTTGTTATTTACACGCAATATATAATGTGTTTGTGTATGGTGTCATTGACACCGTCAGTAAAAAACAATACGTAGATTTAGATACTATAATTAAGCTGATGGTATCTGGTACACCGTCTGTTACATTCTATAGTGTGGGTATATACCGTATACCACTGGATGGTGCTAGACCAACTAGGGACAAAACTTTCACATGGGGGTCCTTTATAACGTAAACGCCGCATAACCCTGATGGACGGTACGTTATAAAACATTAGAAAAAATAACAGCTTAGAGTGGGGTTCGGGGGGCGACTGCCCCCGACTAGGCATAGGCTTAGTGTATGTCTCATATAAGGACCTTAGCTTAGGCTAAGACTAAGGCTTAGGCTTTGTATATCGTGAACGGTTTCGCCGCTCAGGGTTACTTGGGCCCTCATAACTTTCTAACAGTGGAGTAGATTTCAATAAAATACGCACCCACCAGTAGATTTCTCTCATCCCGCAACCCGCATTAACCCGCAACAAGCACGAAATTCACAGTCAAATTTTTGTAAAAAATGCATTTTTGACGCATATATTTTTAGATCTTAGCCAACAGGTAGAAAATGGTTTAACTAACAAAAATGTTTAAATGTAAAGTTGTAAGACTTAATCAGGGAATTTTAAATTGCGTGCTCACTCTGTTTTTACTCCGATGTCCGTGGCAAATTATGACCTAAAATGTTGGAGGAACACAAACGTTCAAAATCAAAATATACAATTCGTGTCGGGTTGTGTAAACTTGGGCAAGAAATTATTAGAGGAACGCGAAAACTAAATCTATGTGCACAACTTACATATTATCAGGTGTCAAAGAAAAAATACAAAAATCCATCAACATAGTACATAGTTAATGTGTGCCACAGATGAACAAAATTTTTCTGCTTAAGGCAGTGCCATTCGACGAAATCACGCTCGCTCCGTTTCAAAATGCAACAGACATTAGCCCGTGTCACCTCACACGTTATTTTAGAAGAAAGTAACAGCTTAGAGTGTTGGCTTGGGGCATAGAAGCCCCCGATTCAGATGTAGGCTTCGTATTAGGTTCATATAGGAACCTTTAGCATAAGCCAACGTTCAGGCTTAGTTCAGGCATGTACGAACAAAAAGTATACGCAGATCGGACACTAGATAAACGAATTGCAACTGCTTCAATCCTAACATAAAAAGCATAACAATCCTCTCCTTGTTGCCCTTGTGTTGAAAATGCCAGTATCAAACCCACAAGACCATTTATTTGTACCTCCAGCGACTAAAAATAGAAACTTTTGAAACTTATAAATCGCAAGGTTACATAGAAACCTTTAGCGTAAGTTAAGGTTCAGACTTAGTGTATCGAGAACACCACAGCAAGACATTTAATCATACTTACCATGTACGAACAAAAAGTATAAGCAGATCGGACATTAGATAAACGAATTGCAACTGTTATCTCAATCCAAATTGAATCATACTTCAGAAGTAGACACGTGCGCAACCTAAAGTGGCGAGGCCGAACGAACACCATGAAAGCCGGCCTGCGCCATGCTGAGTTAATCTATTCCCTGGGACCAGGTGCATCGCTGCCTCTCCCTCGATAGTCGTAAAAGCTTGGGCTGTATGGGCATCGTTCTATAGGAAGCCGATGGTGCAACTAGGTAACACATCTTGGCTATTGGGAGAGATTTTTGTTTTTGCTTTGGTTTCGGCCGCATCGAATCGAAAATACTTCCCTCTAGCACACCAATTTCGTATAAAGATTTTAAGATGAAATGATTCCAGCTTTTGGTACTTAACCTATTGGTTAACGATCTAATCGACATAAAAATTGCTCGGATCTATGGCGAAACCGTTTCGAACTAATTTCTGTACCAAATAACCAATTATAAAAAATACATCTCTCTTGACTGCACGATCAGTCCGCTTTATGTGTGCAGCTGTAAGTTACAATATCAGATAAAAAAATGCTCGTGCGACTAGAGATTTACAAGCTATTGATTAATGTAAAAACATTATATGAATTCAATAGCTGCTGAAAATTGAGATCGTTCTTCAGCATTCCCATATTATCATCTGCGGT
This sequence comes from Trileptium ribeirensis, assembly GCA_030248225.1. Taxonomy (NCBI): domain Eukaryota; kingdom Metazoa; phylum Nematoda; class Enoplea; order Enoplida; family Thoracostomopsidae; genus Trileptium; species Trileptium ribeirensis. The sequence continues at coordinate 14,986 of JASANE010026363.1, forward strand.
ACGTCGTCGCCGTTTTCGGTCTCACCACTTTCACAGCTTCATAACCGAGATATTTGGCCATAAACATGACTAGCGCACAAAGGTTCTTAGACCACCTAGATTCTTGTACCATCAACTTATAACCCACTCATATTCTTAGACCCACTAAATTTACACTCTACTCGTGTTCATAAACGACTAAATACGGCCATGTCCTTGGACACTTTTTGAAACTCCACCCATGTTCTTGTACTACTATTTCAGACCCTTTTCCAGATTTTTAGGCCACTAATTGAGACCCATTAGGTTCTTGAAACACCGCTGGGGTGCCTAATTTAGTGGTCCAAGAATCCGGGGTGTTGTCTAAATTTGTTGGGCCATGAACGTAGGTGGAGAGTAAGTCGATGGTCCAAGAACAAGGGGTTGGGGTGCAGCTTAGGTGGTGTAAGAATATGGGGTAGTCAGTCATGCCTAATCTCTCACCAAGTTGGGGGATCTACAGGGCAGGGGGGCTAAAACGAAGCGGATGGCAATACGGAAGTGCCGAAGACTGTTACTAAAAGTCGACCATTATCGATTCTTAATAGTATATATATTGAATAACACCGCATACTATCAAAAATGATGGACTAAGCATTGAATGATAAAGCATTATCATTGCGAGCAGCTTTCCTTACTGGTGTCACAGATGAAAATCGACCGGAATTAGCTAAGCTTATGCTAAGTAACCATAACTGGTATAATTTGCAAAACTGGTATATCAGTCGATTAGGCGCATAAAATAGCTTCAACACTTTGACCCACATTGTAAAAAAAACAGCTTAGAGGGGTTGGGGCGTGTCGCAATTGATATAAGCCAAGGCTTATTGAGAACGACACGTAATGCACTACACTTTATCCTCTCAGGGTTACTTTAGCCATTCCTTTCATGCGACTTAGGGACAACACTGCTCATTACGCGCTGACACGAATGTGCATTGATGGTCACGAAAGGGTCTATAGGCGTGTAGCTTTTTAATAACTAACAGCTCATGAAGCTAAAATACACGCAACAGTAAAAATCTTTTATTAGTAGCATGTCACACATAACGAGTAAATAGCACTCCAATAGCAACGAAGATATATATATATACGCAAGACGCTACAAAGAAAAACGCCACATACTGTTTTCGTGATATTGCCAAATGTCATAATTTGGAATAGCCATGATTTTTTAGTAATTTCTACGAATTAGTCACCTAGTATACCCATAATATCGCTAACTATGCAAGAAAATGTATCATTTTCACATATCACCGTATAGAATCCTATGTGAAGAGACCAAGTAATCAAAAATTTTAATATATCGTTTGAGTATTCAAAATTTAGCCTACCGTTTTACTATTAAGCAACAGCCCCGTATCGGCCACTAGGTAGCCAAAACTAGTCATATGAAAATGTCCTCAGAGCTACTAATATATCCAGCACTGGTTTCGAAGGTGACCCAAAATAGTTTGTATACACTTATAAAATTGGAAGGAACAGCTATAAATACAGAAACGAGAAAATTCGAAGTTCATACAATACGATATGTTGTTAGTCGACAATGATGACGAAATAATCACATCATAAATTTTATAGTGAAACGGCAACTACAAAAAGCTACATGATACATTATAATACAATATACATTTTCTATACACCGAGAAGCTCCATCTAGAACAAATAATTTCGGTAGCGCTATTGATTAAATATATTACGCCTAGCGACAGCGATGGACTGAACCTTAGCCCGATATTTATTGTACGTAAGGTAACTAGTTGTGTTATTAAAACATCAGACAAACCATACGAGACAGGTTCAGAGCAAAAGTCACCTTCATTAGGTATTAGCTCTGTACCCACGAATTCAAAGAATTATGCGCGAGTAAAGTTAAGGCGACTCTAACCTATTTTGTAATTTTGCATAGAAATTCCCATGTCACCTTTAGGGGCCGGACGTTATAACGTTAGAAAAAAGAACAGCTTAAAGCAGGGGGTTCAGGGGGCGGCAGCCCCCCGACTTGGGCTTATTACATGGGTCATATAGGGATCTTAGCTTAGGCTAAGACTAACGCATAGGCTTAGTATATCGAGAACGGCGTAGCATGCATTTCACTTCCGCCCCTAAACGTTACATTGGCCATAAAAATCATGGAACTCTTTTTGTCGATTGAAATTCGGCGCAAAACTATTCGCGAACACACTGCACTGCAATTGAAATCTAGCCATTTTGTTTTCGCGAAAATTTAAGTAAAGTCAAATTTTTTAGAGGGAAAATTTGTCGAATTTAAATTAAACCCGTTTTGGTCGCGAACACCAAGAGCTTAACTATAGAGTTTCGCCACGCTAATTAATCAAAATATAAGCTTTCTTTATGATATTATGCGGCAAAACTGTCCAAAGTGTTTTCACAGCACATACTAGTACAATGCTATTTCATTATATTATATATATATATTCTTAATACCTCTATGCAGGGATAATTGAATTCCAAATATAAGTTCTGCTACACAGGCTAGTAAGACAAACATTAAACTAAAATATAATAAATTTTATGAACACAACTTTGCACTTGGTTCGACCACATGGCCTAACATGATATTGAATTAGATTATCACATTCGGTTATATGATAATACTTAAACCGTGTTTGAAGAGAGCAGTTCATAATCTCGCTACAATTTGTATCATATCAAGGTCAACCATAGCGTACCATGTCAAATTTCCCCTCCGAACGATCATTATAATGTTGTGCTCGTCTAAGCCTAAGCTTCAATTCGCACAAAAACCCTTAAATTCTGGTCCTACGATACTCGTGTCAAGCGTGTTTATTTTAGGATTAATCTAAAAAATTTGATGTCATATTCGTAAAAAACACCGTTTTTGTTCGAAAATATTATTGTAGTTAACTTTAACTATCATTTTTAGCAAATCTATTTACTTCGTGGAAGCGAAATCACAAAGCGTCAATAAAGCTTAAATACTGCGCATATTCACGATCTATGTAAAAGTATAAACTTTGTGGTAGCAACAAATTCTTAACTTGTATTATAATATTCTAGAATTTGAAACAAACCCTGATTTGACTAAGGGTGAAAACTTTGTGCGAAATGAAGGAGAAACCTGACATGGCACGTTAGGGGAGGTTTGACATCGAAGACAAATTTTTTAAACTGCATAATTTTTGGTTGAAACATTACATTTCCGCCAACATAGTGCGAGATTGAAAACCGAAAATAACTTAAAATCTTTTAAGTCTCCGGCACGGCTAAGCTACATTTAAGGCTGGCACCGGAAACGCTTTCACAGTAATATACTAAAATATATGTAAATTTCTTAACACAAGTTTCGAGGTAAAACATCCTTAGCTAAATTATAGATCGGTATCCGATAATAATAAATTATCATCAAACAACTACACAGAGGCAATAAATGTTCACATCCAAAAACAATATTATAATACATACAGAATATGTTTTGCAGCGAACTATAACTGAAAACAAAAATAATAGCTAAGTAATTACAGCAAGCTCAAAATCTTAATACCAAATCGTTTCCGTGAACTTTCTCTTTGTACATGGTCCATGCACTTGGTTTACAACGAAATACTAGAATCGCTAAACGTACATAGCACAAAATATTCGTCTAATGCACTAAAATTTTTGTTGACAATCATTTTGACAAAAATGGAACCATAAAGACTACATTAAATATATTTTCGCTCTATCTTCCTAAAACTGGACACGATTTTCCAAATCAAAATGAAAACAAAGGCCTCTCTGAATTTTGTTGAGAATGACGGCAGCGTCTTTACGACGTATCGGTTCAGAAGAAATATATACTTCTGGCGCCACGTTATTTTTGTAAAATTGGTTTCACGTTATCAATAATATAAATTATTAGGCACATCATACTTATATATCAAACATCTGCCTGAACCTATTTCCGATCCGGCTAGAATTCTTAAAACTGCGACGTCGAACAAGCAAAATATTTCTTCTCCTGTCCAAACACAGCCCTTTAAATAACAATATATGTAACAAAGCTAGTATAATGAGGTTTCAGAACAGTACTCGCCACAATTGACCGATGCACGCTCGTACTTCGCTCGCAGCTAGTTTATTTGAACTTTTATAAATCGTTTGTAGTTCGCCCGTTGCTCGGTCGTTCACAAAGTGACATTCGTCAACCGAGGCGATTACTGTAGGTTGACAAGATCATGAATATGTACCTGTAATGATGGACAATTACAAATATAACTACTACTGGAGAATAGATTTTTCATCGCAGCTGCACCGATGAACAAAATGACCAGCCAGCATTACGATATACAATCAATCAAAAAATTACGTGCACACGAAAAACCAACGCGAAACGCAGACGAACGTTGTCTTATTTGTGAATGAACTTGGTCGTTTTATGAAAGGAAGTAAACTCAAACGAACTTGACCCCTTCGGTTTATACGTAGTTACGTTCCGTTTATGTGGGCTTATCTTTGGTCGTGATTGTACAACTGCTTCGTCGAAGAGAAATATTAATCCAATATGTTCTCTGGATTTTGAAAAAAATATGAATTTTATATATTATTTATGATTATTAGTATAATCTACATGATTTAAAGTGTTACAATTGCTACAACGTGTAGTCCTAATAATTATCTTTAAACATTCATAGTGCAGCATATAATCAATTTGAAACCGTTTAAAACTGCAATTTAAAACAATTATTGTTAAAACATTACGGTCACGATACTTGATCATAAACTTGCTCAGTGTACATAAGAACAGACAAATCCTCTCCTTACCCTTACATAATGCACCGCGTTTAAAAAAATAATGTATCATTGTTTTCCAGGATTCACTGGATGCATGAAAACTGCAATTATTTTGGTATTACAATAAACGGACAATATTTTTATGACGGTTAATTGTTCTATAAAAAGAATCAAATTTTATCGATGTAGCTGAAGTGTTGGTGAATATCTGGTTGTGTTATCTAATTAAGTGTCTTAAGCACCGGTTTAAAAACCCAGTTTCACCAAAATCCCGCTTATGCGTGTTACACACAAAAACGGACACCGTCAAAATTTACTACTCTGGCCAGTGAAAATTCTTCGCTACGCTCGTTGCACTCATTGCTATCAAAATTCAAAAATGTTTATGAGCATGTATACTGATAACGTTTGTAGACAGAAAAACCAAATCGCGTTTAAAAATTCGCTACTAAAAAGTTGCTAAATTTCGGTGAAGATTTGTTGTTCTTGTTTAGCTAAAGACCGTAGTCTGACACATGATAAATAGCAACCCGAATAATTAATAGGTGATCACAGCTTGTAGCTTGTGGAACCAATATTTATTTGAGCACGACTACAAAGTTTTTCATTTTGGCACCAAAAATGTGTCACATTGTTAGAAATTTTAGCTTAATTATTCATTTCCGGCTAAAATTTTGCAAAAGAAAAAAATGTGTGTCTTAGAATAAGATATCGACTTAGTTTTAACTGCCTAGCTTGCGAGAATACATCATAGTTTCCAATGTCTCAAACAGTAACAATTCAACAAAACGTTTAAAAAGATAGCTCCAAAGAAAAAATTATGTCGAAACACATAGGCTGGGTAACAAGTATATACATAATAGCATTATACAACAAACTGCAAGCAAACTATATTGTTATTGAAGCATTCACATTATCGATCATCTGGATTATTGTTAATGAGCTGGTTGCATTTATGACAAGTCTAAAAATAATAAAAAAAAACATTAATGATACATATAATACCATAATCTTAGTTTTTATTCTAGATAGCATAAAATAATTGCATGATTTGAAATCTCGCATAAAGTAAAATGCGTTTTACTAGTCATCTTGCCATTGCAGACGTAAATAATATAGAGCGAAGAAACACGGCACGAATGTAGGTAGCTGACACGTAATGACTACTGTGGAATTGGAATCTGAACACGAGCTTTCTCAACACCTTATTAAAAGTCTGTGAATATAATCAGCAGTAATACACCAGCAGTACATCAGCGGAAACAAATGCCGACCATGTTTAACACATTTCAAAACCTTTACGACCTTTTATTTCTCCTATTCATGACCAAAACGGTAGAAACTTTACGATTTATAATTTTCAAGTAAAATTAGAATTTTAAGAACCATTGATCACGTTGGAGACACTTACTCCTTGCAGTATGTTATGTATATTACACAATAAATCCAATGTTTTTTACAGATTAAATAAATTCAAATATCTTCCGTGGATAACCCAGTTTATGCTAATTCGTCATGCCTCAGCTTAGCGAAAGGCGTAAGTTTTTTTTATTATAATTTAATTCAACCTATAATTTAAAACCAACAAGCAATAATTCACTTAGCCGGAATTTTCAAAATTTAAATTTTGAGATGTAATACAGGTCGAAAACATCAGTTTTAACCTAAAAATGCCCGAAAATCATTATACCAATACAAGGGCGTAGCCAGGAAATTTGAAAAGGTCGCGACCCACAGTGGGTGCCTAAAATGGGGGTCCGGGGGTCGCGCTCAGAAAGGAGGGGTCGCGCTCAGAAATGTGAAAGCGGTTTCCAGAATTGGTATTTTAAGTACTCTATAAACAAGTCAAAATGTAACTGTTGCCAAAATAGCGAGTTTTAATACAAAAATGTGAAGTTTGGTCAAAAATTCGGTTGAAAGTAATTGTTTTCTAGTGCGAGAGAGACTAGTTTTAGAGCATTAATTTTCGACATGATTTTCAACCGGAATCACTCAAAAAATTGTTTGGGGTTGAACCAAAAAAAAGGGGAGGGGGGTCGCGTCCCCAGCAATACCCCCTGGCTACGCCCTTGTACCAATGCAAACGCAAAGGTACGTCCAGAGTTAGGTTCAAGTAGAAGTCAAATAAAATAACATGCAAATATCCGCCAATCATGTAATGAACTACGTGCGAAAAATAATTTATGCGCTTGAGGAAGTTACTCACGATCTGTTTCAATAATTATGCTGTTTCCACTCGAAATTGACTTCAGATTGCTAAGAATCGTTCGATAATGTAGGGTAGATGAAACAGCAAAACAAAATATATACTATGTGTTCTGCTAGGACTGTTGACAATGTCGATGAACATCTAACCGCTTATTAATGATCTTGATGTCCAAGAGCTTGCTAAACTAGGCGAATGGTAAACTCCGCGTACAGCGTCAATTCTGGGGTTGCACAACATATACAGAACCCGCCGGAAAGAGTATTGTTGCACGTTCGAAAAAACTAAAATTTTGTTCGCTATCTGTCCGGTGGTCGTTCGTTCGAAATGGTACAGTTATTTCTGGGGAGTACTGCATCTGCTATTTGAAGTTTCACACTGCCTACAACACCACCTAGCATTCGTTAAAAATGTAGCATATCCTGTAGCGTAAAAAGCTTAAATATACGTTTGATACGTCTAGGAAAAGATATTTTACCAATAAAAATAAAGAAAGATTTTTGAGTTCGAGGAATACGAAGATTATTTAATTTTGGGATTGCTGTTTATCAAAGCACGTAACGCACTAGACAAAGCTTTTAGGCGAGTCCAAAAACTACTCACACAACGTGTGACATCTTTCCAGTGATACAATCAATGCACACGTGTACGAAGCAATTTCGGCAACCAAAAGTCGAGCTTTAAACTTTTTCCAGTATCGAAGATAAAAATATCTCACTATAGCTTTTGATAACAACGTGCAAAACAACTTACAGGAAGCACTGTTTTCAGCATATCGTCGATGAATCTGGTCGTTAGTGAACTGAACGAATGTTTCGTACTGTTCTACAAAATAGCAAAGTAAGAGTAATTTCAACTATAATGAAAAATAATGATAATAAACTATAATGTCTAATAAATGTAAATTTAAAAAAATTCAATAATAAAACATTCGAAAACAATTTTCTTCAAATTCATACTTAATGTCTATCTAATAATATGCGAACGCAAAAATTACACAAATTTCCTTTACAAAAACGTTTCCAACAAATCAATATGGAGTATTATTAAGGTTACAAAACAGTACTTGTCAAATGAAACGATCACAGGTTTTTGCTTTATAAAAATTATACATAAAATTTTATCAAAAAACTGTATGTTGATCGGTACATTCATTAAAGCACAATTCTTAGTTATTGAGGGGATTACTCCAGTAAAACGTAAAAATAAATCAAAACAGACGACCGAGAATTATCTATACGTTCGATGCGACAGATGAATAATTGTAGCATGCATTACTACGCAAATTAAGCAATTTTACAAGTTTTACTGTAATGAAGGTGCGGGTATATATTGGCGTTCCGGTACACAAGATATGTAAATATAGCCTTAAACGTATAATAACTTCATTACGATATATAGAGTTCGCGAAACGCTTTGGCATGCTCGAACATTTTATTAAAATATTCCGGAATAATTAATATTTTAGCCATAATTCTCAACATTGTGTGTATAATTAATAAAAGGTGATGCAGACTACCAATATCGTATATTTGACATGACCATTGGCTAGCTCAGTTCGGTACTAATTGCACCTATGCATGATTACACCAGTTCATCTCTAAGGCTATCCAGTTAACAAGATCGTAAAGTAGAATGTCAGCAAATGCGAAATACGAAGCGACTAGCTGCAATTATCCATATTTATAAGGAAATGTTAGTAATTTAAGAAGCATAGAAAAAAAATGTGATTCGATAGCCAAACATTAGCATAAAGTTCAACAGCCAAATGAGAAAATTTCGCTAATTTTTAGATTAACAGCGTACATGGGAGAACTGGACACATGCTCGGTGGACTGGGGCAACCCGTGTAGGTATAAATGCCACACCACCTTCCCCTATTTGAAGACGCCAGAAGCCTACATTTCAGCAGCGAAAATGCGAAATAACGGTGGCCGTGGGTCTACGGACATGAAATTCAAGGATTTTTGGGCATTTTCCAACATTTCCAGAGGCGTAAATCACTAATTTTTCACAATCGCATACATCTATTTTTGAAAACTGTAAAGTATAGTCCTGAAACCCACTGCAACGTCGAAAATTGAGTGTAAATCATTTACAATGTTGTGTATATTTTGAACAGTTATTATAGTTTCAAATTAATGCAACTGCTTAGCAGGCGTCGCTCAGTAGTGGCGTCGGTAACATCTGAAGGAAGCAAGGGTGTAGCCAGGGGGGGTTGCAGGGGTCGCAACCTCCCCTTTTGGTGCAACCACTAACAATTTTTAATGATTCCTGTTGAAAATAATGTCAAAAATTGTCCTAAAACTAGCCTCTCTCGCACTAGAAAACAATTACTTTCAACAGTATTTTTTACCAAACTTCACATTTTTGTATAAAAATTCGCTATTTTGGCCACAATTGCATTTTTACTTGTTTATGGCGTACTTAATATACCAATTCTGGACCCCGCTTTTACATTTCTGAGCGCGACCCCCCGGACCCCCCTTTTAGGTACCCACTGTGGGCCGCGACCCCCCCCCCCACAAAATGCCTACCTACGCCCTTGGAAGGAAGAAAGATATAATCTTAATGACTGTGTAAATGCAAGATTTTTTGGTCGTTTTACAGGATTTGCTCTATTTTACCTTATTATCTCCCAAAATTCCGGAATTTTCCAGCATATTTTCTAAACTTCAGAATTTTCCAGGACGCAGTCACCCAGGAAATAAAGTGGTCAGCCAAATTCATGAGCAATTCGTCAAACAGTTCACGCAGCAAAATTGTAAAACTGGCTCTTAATGGGGATTTCCTTTGCAAGGGCGAAGGGTTTAATAGACCCCGATTTTCGAAACCTGAATTCCGATAATTATTGTTACCTTGCAACTTAGTTGACAACACTCTTTCATATTCAGCACGCAGTTTTGTTTCTTGCTCTTTCAAAAGCCTTTCACAAATCAAATGCACCTAAAATTAAAACAAATTTTGAAATGATCAAAGCGACAAATACAAACAGCTACTTAATTAAAAATTTCCACCAAATATAAAATTCTACGCCTTTTTCATATTGTGTTATGTTTCGAATTGTTGGCCAGCTCGACATAGTTAGTTAATGCTAAAGTAAAACAGAATAGGGGTCTATTACAGAACAATACTGTGTATACCGCAAACGCGCCATACCGCAGATAGACAGGAAACGACCTAAAATAATAGACATTGCATATGAACGTTTATGTTTGTATTTATACACACGTTTGGCCTATGCGCACTGAGATTTTGAAACTCCCATGCGCCTCCCTCATTCCTCAAAAAAGTCCCACGCCACACTAATTCAATGTTTCCCATGTCCGAAAACCTCCCAAGCGCAAGCTATCACCGCCCAAGGACGGCACAATAAAATTAGGAATTTTGGGTCGATGAACCACGGGGTGCCATACCCCCATACCCATGAAACCATGGGTCGTCGAGCAAAATTTGACACCGGCAATAGGTTTCCCGTGTCTGGAAACCTCAAGTAAAACTTTTCAGCCGCCAAGAACGTCAGAATAAATTTTCGCATCTTGGGTCGGCGAACCACAAGGGTGGCATACCTCAAACGCCATAACTCCAGCACCGGAGCCTTAATCGAAAAAAGAGGCACCGACATTTATCATTTTACTGTGAAATTAAACCAACCAGAGAAAAAATTCGAAAGTTAAGATAAACATAACCTTGCTTCCGTGAATGGTACTCAAATGCGGTAAAACCCTCATTTTACCCTCTCACCTCTCCCTGTGCCATACCTCAAACGCCATAACTCCAGCACCGGAGCCTTAATCGAAAAAAGAGGCACCGACATTTATCATTTTACTGTGAAATTAAACCAACCAGAGAAAAAATTAGAAAGTTAAGATAAATATAACCTTGCTTCCGTGAATGGTACTGAAATGCGGTAAAAACCCTCATTTTACCCTCTCACCCCGAACCTTGGGGTAGCCATACCAACCACAGCACAAACGGAACAATGAGCCGTACGGCAAAACGAACACCGGCAATGAGTTTCCCATGTCCGAAAACCCTCAAGTGAAAATTTGCAGCCGCAAAAAACGTCAGAATAAATTTTAGTCTTTGGTCAATGAACCACGAGGGTGCCATACTTCTAGAACCGGAGCCTTATACGAAAAACAAAAAAGATGCACCGGCATTGGTCATTTTACTATGAAACAAAACCAACCAGAAAAAAATTCGATAGTTAAGATAAAAATAACCTTGCTTCCTTGAAGGATACTAAAATAGGATAAAAACCCACATTTTGACCCCTGACCCCGAAACAAGACCCCAAATCAAAAAAAAAGGCTCGGGGATGTACATGGTAGATCGACTATGCCGGTTCAAATGTGTTCAAGATCATGAAAATCGGTTAAAGTGGAGATTATAAATTAGTTAATACTACAGATAGTTGCAAAAATAAATTAAATAAAACCTGAAAATATTTGTACAACGACTATAAGAACCTAAACATGTGTAAATATGTAGCATATTAAAAATTTATTATCAAAGTTTGAAATCTTCGTCGAAAATCAGCAGTACCCCCAAAAAACCCCACATTTCCGAAGGCTCTGGGCAGCCCATTTTATGCAAAGCATTTTTTGACATACATATACAAACGACAAATGGTTTATTTTTCAGTCACAGCTTGTAATACAATAACCTTACCTGCCGACGTGTAAAAAGTGGGACATCGGGATTTGGGTTCGCCACACGACTTCGACACGTTTGATCCCCAGTGACGTCTTAAAATGAGGCAAAATCAAAAGCAAATTATCTACATCATGTACAGCCATCTGAAACCAAGTATGCGAATTAAAGATCCAGTCTCTAAAATCCATTTAAAGCGTGACTATACCCTTAGAAAATGTTTATTTCACAATGCTTGCTATAAAAACGACGATTTTTTAACAAACTTTTCGTTGTTTAATGAAATCCATGTTCTCACGATATTTCGACTTGACAATTAAACTTTGAGACAGAGAGTTCTGCAATAAAAATATAAATATTTATTTCCCGCGTGAACGTAAATGCGGATTGAGTCCCGAGTTTCCCATCCGATGAGAATGTGGCGGTCACTGAGCAAGCGACTTCACGGCTAATGGATGACACCGGCGTAAAGGTAGCCCAAAGAACAACCAAGAAACACGGCATTATTAGGTTTCTGGCGCAATATTTATATTCTCATAGCCTTATATGTTCTAGAATTTACGTTTCTCCTTGTATGAAATATCTTTTTACTTTGCGAAAAACAGACAATCATTATGAATATATACTTATTGATTACATATTCTGCTATATGTAGTATACATATGGAATATAACAATAATATTTCAGATTCGCATAGTATGCATACGACATAATATAGTCATATTGGCATGAACAAATGCAAAAGTATTAAGCAGCATTACGAAGCAGTCGATACACATTGAGCCGATCGATTCCAGAAACACTATAAAAATGTTACAATCCGCGTTAAACACAAAATATTTTTAAGATTTTCGCAGAAAATAAACAGCGTTTAGGGATGGTAGATGCCAGAAATGACCGCTGCTCCTTGGATTTTTGATTGAAGCTCACTCGTTGCTCGTAACACAACTCGGAAAATTTTCGCTCTCTCGAAAGGCGACAGTCATTTCTGGCCCGTATTGTATCGTATAATGGTATAACTTTGAAATAACTCTGCAACATAAACAGACAAATAATCATTATGTACCAGTCCCGTCCATCTGCTGGTGCCCACCTGGAAGCTCGCCGTCTTCTGATTCCGAACCGGAATGATTTGAACTATTCGGCGAACTAGGTGGCCCTACAGCACCCGCTATCATCGGTGAAGCGCCATGGCTCGCCTGCGAACCTCTAGTGTGAGCTTGTTGGCACCATGGAACGATTACACCTGGCGCAGTTGGAGCCACAGCAACCCCATTACTCTGGGCATCTTGCATTGCGTCAGTTGCTGCAAATCCGATCATGTGTGGTTGCTGTTGAGCAATGCTTGCCCTTAAATATATGTCATACATATCACTTAATCCAACAAGTCAGTAAATTAATCCACTAAATCAAGTTTATTACGTACGTATAGCTGTTGCATATCAAACCATAATTAGCTAATCATCATCGAGTTATTCCCACTAGATCAAGGTAGTTTTGCTTGCGTTTTGAATGTAATGGTAGGGATCAATGGTGTACTGCTTAAAATATGTAAGGTATTGTGAGACAAAATGTCCTTACAATAAACGTAGTGTTTTGAATGTGTAAATGTGTTTCAAACTGTAGTTTCTGATCGCGCTTTCATGCAACCATCATTTTCGTTAAAACATCTGAAGCATTGTTTTTTCTGCTCCAGAAAGTTAGCGTTCCACATTTGGCGTTATATCGAAAACAATCTATATTATTATACAAACTGATAATAAGAAATCCGCAAAGATGAAAATGTTTGGGATCATTGCCCAGCTGAAATTAAACGGAATTTCTGGTTATACAAAATTTTTGGCGCTGCTTTTAAAAAGCAAACCAGCACCAATTCTCTTTGTTTCCAAAAAATATCTACTCTTGGTTATCAAATTAAGAATATTCACTATTTCGTCTCTGGAAGAAACAAACTGTTTCCGAAACAACATAGACATTTTATTATGTTGTACTTTTATTACACCATCAATGTTGTTTCTATAGTTTTTATGGAAACAAATAGTAACCTTACTTAGATAAAATTATTATCTGCAAGACGGTACAGCTCCCCGGATGTCGTTACTGTAGGGATTAGGATTGTAATGTGGCGAAGGAAAATTACAATGTGTGATTTAAATGCGATAGTTTTGCCACGCGCGGTTGTCACTTTTTTCACAATGTAGGCTTTGTTCTTATTGGTTATATACAGAATAAACGTTTCAACATAAGAAAACTTTAATAAAAATTCAACAAAATGGTTAAGAAACAGTAAAGCCACGTACGTCTGATGCTTTCCGTTTCGAGGCAAAACTTTTCGCTTACGCAACCTCCGAATCTCTGAACGAATGTACCGGTCTACTTGCTCTAAAAATTACTCAGTATATATCGTAAATATCACACGCATGTTTTGTAGATAAGTAAAAGAAACGGCACACAGTGAATTAATTACAAACTCACAAATAATGCAAATAAATCAATTTCTGAAATTTAATAAATTTTGTTGAAACGATTTATTTAGAGCAGAGTAGGACCGGTACATTCGTTCAGAGATTCAAAAACTGCGTGAGCGAAAAGTTTTGCCTCGAAACGGAAAAGCATCAGACATACATAGCTTTACTGTTTCTTAACCATTTTGTTGAATTTTTATTTAAAGTTTTCTTATGTTTGAACTTTTATTCTGCTTGCAATGATAAGAACAAAGCCTACATTGTGAAAAAAGTGCGAGCCGGCGCGTGGCCAACTTCTCACGTTGAGATGGCACATTATAATTTTGCTGCGCCACGTTGATTGGTGCTACAGCGACAGTCAAGCTTGTACCGTATTGCAGATAATAATTTTATCTCAGTAAGGTTACTATTTGTCTCCATAAAAACTATAGAAACAACATTGATAGTAAGATAAAAGTACAACATAATAAAATGTCTATGTTGTTTCGAAAAAAAACAGTTTGTTTCTCTTCCAGAGACGAAATAGTGAATATTCTTAATTTGATAATTTTTGGAAACAAAAAATAGTGCTGGTTTGCTTTTTAAAAGCAGCGCCAAAAAGTTTGTATAACCAAAAATTCCACTTTTAATTTTCAGCTGGCGATGATCCCAATTTTCATCTTTGCAGATTTCTTATTATCGTTTGTATATAGATTGTTTTCAAATGTGGAACATAACTTATAAACAAGACGATGTTGTTTAACGAAATAATAGTTCATGAAAGCACAATAAGGACCCTCACATTTGGACCCACATTTACATTCAAAACACTACGTTTATATTAGGACATTTTGCTCTCACAATCCTACATATTTTAACAGTACACCGTGATCCCTACCATTACATTCAAAACGCAAGAGCAAAACTACCTAATACTAGTGGGATAACTCAATGATGATTGCCACTAATTATGGTTTGATATGCAACAGCTATACGTACATTAATCATTCATTCATCAATTAATTTACTGACTTGTTGGATTAAGTGATATGTATGACATATATTTAAACAGACATACTCAACAGCAACCACACATAATCAGAATTACAGCAACTAAACAATCAATCCAGCTAATGGGGTACATATCACTCAAGCTGCCCGGCCAGGTGTAATCATTCATGCATACCCAGACAACTTAGCAGCTAAAGATTCGCAGGCGAGCATAGCATTTCACCCAAATAAAATGATAGCAGATTGTATTAGGCCACCTAGTTAGCAAAATATTTCCCAGTTTCAGAATAAAGACTTAATAAGCTAATGTACACTATATTTGATACGTGATTGATTCACCCCAAATATATTTAAATATATTTTACTCTTTCAAAATTCTAGGCCAGAATAATTTCACTAAACAAAGCCAATTATGAGGCAACAATAATTTAATAGAATAAAGACAGTGTAACAATCTATTTTTGTACACTATATTTATTTACTCAAAAATTCTAAAATCTAATATTTAACAAGATATATTTATAATTTATATTAATGTTCTGGAATAAAATATATTTACTCTAATGTTCTGATTTATATTTGATACTTTGATATTTGTACATCCAATATAGTATATTATGTACAGTATATTTTTTACTCTAAAATTAATATATTTATATTTATATTCACCTAACTACAATATAACGATATAGCTAAAATAAAAAAATATTAATCAATCATATATTTCAAAATAAGTGAAATATTTATTCACAAAGTAAAAAGATACTTCCATACAACCCAGGAGGAACAAACGTAATTCAACTAGTATAAGGACTAAGAAAATATAAATATCTGCGCCCGCCCAGGAAATCCTAATAATCCGTGTTTCTTGGTTGTTTCTTTTTTTCATTTTATTCTTTACACACTTAACTGCATTTTAGCCGTAGAGGAGTCACTTTTTTGTCATGACTTGAATCAAAAAGCTGGGACTCCTGCACACTTCACACGGAAAGAAATAATTATTTTGATTTATATTTATTCCATTCTTTTGTCTCCTCAAAGTTTAATTATTGTCAAGTCCGTTAAATACATAAAAGAGAACTATGATTTTCATTAAACGCCAAAGACCGAAGAATAAAGTTTGTTTAAAAATCGTCAGTTTTATAGGCAGAGAACCATTATAGAATCAAAACATTTTTTTTCTAAAGGTATAAGTCACTTGTTTAAATGAGATTTTTAGATCTGAGTCTTTTTTAATTCGGCATCTTTGGGTAAAATGGCTGTACCACTTTGAAATGTAGATCAAAATTCTTTAGTACCAATTTTAAAAACCGTCACTGAGTTCAAAACGTCTCATAAAGCAAAATTCCTTTTGATAAAATGGTGCAAATATATTTACACGTCAGCAGAAGGTAAGGTTATTGTATTACAAGTTATCTTTAATAAAAAAATATATTTTTTGCTCGTTTTTGTATATTTTACTCTCTGTTGGGCTTCCCACTATATTTTACTTCTCTGTGTTCTGCTAATTTGGATATTTTACTCTTTTGATAATAATTTACTCTCTGTGGCTTCACCACTATATTTTACTCTCTGTGGCTTCACCAATATTACTCTCGTTTTACTCTCTGTGGCTTCACCATTTTTTACCCTATATTTTACTCTCTGTGGCTTCCCACTCAATTTCATATATTTTACTCTCTGTGGCTTCACAGTATATTTTACTCTCTGTGGCTTCACCACTATATTTTACTCTCTGTGGCTTCACCATATATTTTACTCTCTGTGGCTTCACCACATATTTTACTCTCTGGTTGGTTTTGCTTCATAGTAAAATGACCAAATACATACATCTTTTTGTTTTTCGCTATAAGTTCCCAGTTCTATCACCCTCATCAAAGACTAAAATTTATTCTGACGTTTTTTTGCGGCTGCAAGATTTCACTTGAGGTTTTTCAGACATGGGATACCGTGTTCCTTTCAGCGTCGTGTGTTCGTTTGTGCTGTGGTTGGTAAGTTTCGGTAAGAGGTAGAAATGGGTACAGTTTCCCTCACGGAAGCAAGACATATTTATCTTAACTTTCTAATTTTTCTCTGGTTGTCACAGTAAATGATAAATGTCGTGCCTCTTTTTCGATTAAGGCTCCATCCTAGAACCCTATAGCACAGGAGAGGTGCAAGATTAAAATGAGGTTTACCGCATTTGAGTACCATTCACAGCAAGGTTATGTTTCTAACTTTCGACTACCTGGTTGGGTTAATTTCACAGTAAAATGATAAATGTCGTGCCTATTTTTTTCGATTAGGCTACATACTAGAAGTTATGTGGCGTTTAGAGTCTCCTCCATCGGTTCGCCGACCCAAGATGCGACATTCTGACGTTCTTGGCGGAAATTTTTACAGTTTCCGACGCGGGAACATTCGTTCAAATTTTTCTCTCGACGACCCATCTAGGTTTCATCGGTATAGATTTATCGCCCGGCGACCCAAAATTCCCTAATTTGTCCGTCCTTTAGGCAGTAAATTATTTTTTGTTCAACCTAGAAACATTGAATTAGTGTGACATAGGAACTTTTTGAGAAATAGGGAGGCGCATGGTTCAAAATCTAATACACTAACCCGACATGTATACTGATCCCCCGACATAATTTTTCGTCTGTCAAATATCTATTTTTCGTCTATCATATAGCGCGTTTGGTATACACAGTATAACCTATTAATCAACCCCTCTTTCTGTTTCTCCTCCTAAGCTAGCCAACAATTCGAAACATAACACAATATGAAAAAGGCGTAGAATTTTATATTTGGTGGAAATTTTTAATTAAGTAGCTGTTTGTTGTCGCTTAATATTCAAATTTTGTTTTAATTTTAGGTGCATTTGATTTGTGAAAGGTTTTTGGAAAGGAGCAATTGAAAGAGTGTGTCGACTCAGTTGCCCAAGGTAACAATAATTATCAAAATTCTAGGTTCAAAATAGGGTACTATATTTTAGTGCAAACAGAAATCCCCATTAATACATGCTAATGTTCACCAATATTTATATTTACTCTCTAATTTCACTATATTTACTCTCTGTAGATAATACACTATCAAAATTCCTTTGAGAATCTGTAGAAAATTCCCAGAATCAGAATAATAATTTACTCTCTAACAAATACCTAGAAACAGACAAAATTCTACATTCACATTCATTCATTATCTTTCTTCCTTCCCAAGCATAGTAAGGCATTTTGTAGAGATACACACTCACAGTGGGTACCTAAAAGATACAGTAGCACTCAGAATCTAAACAGTAAACAGATGAAGTGCAATTGGCCAAAAAGTAGCAAATTTTTTTTTTTTTGTGAACTTTGATATTTTTTGAAAGTAATTGTTTTCTAATTTACTCTCTGTTTTGAGACAATTTTTGACAGAGTAATTTAATTATTTAGTGGTTGCACCAAAAGAAGGATTGCGACCCAAAATTGCCTGGCTACACCCTTCCTTCCTTCAGATGTTACCCAGCGCCACTACTGAGCAACGCCCATCTAAGCACTTGCATTAATTTGAAACTATAATAACTGTTCAAAATATGTACACAACATTGTAAAATGATTTACACACTCAATTTTCAACGTTGCAGTGGGTTTCAGGGACTATACTTTACAGTTTTCAAAATAGATGTATGCGATTGTTTTGAAAATTAGTGGATTTACGCACTAAAATATTTGGAAAATGCCCAAAATTGTTTCAGATTTTCGTGTACAGTATATTTTTTCACCTATCATAAAATGTAACTTTCTAGCGTCACCTAATAAGTGTATAGTATATTTATACCTACACAGTAAGTATATTTTTGTACACTATATTTAATCTAATAAATTCACCAAATATTTATTCATTTGGGTACACTGTTGATATTTTACTGCTAATGTTCTGCCAAATTCACCAATATATTTTTTCTTACTCTAATAATTTACTCTAATAAAATAATTATAATTTATATTTTTTGTAACAATCTAATGAATCACCTAGACTATAGTCTAGTGCATAGTAAATTCCCAAACTAAGCTAGCTAGATAATTTACTCTAATGTTCTAATGTTCTGCCAATATATTTTTTAACAATCTAATAATTTATAAAACTTCCAAATAGCAAGTGTTCCCAGAAATAACTGTACCCAATTTTCGAACGAACAACCACCCAAATAGCAAACAAATTTTTAGTTTTTTCGAATTTATTCTACAGTATAGTATATTTATAACCCAGAATTTAACACTATACCTAATTTCCCACTATAGTACACTAGACTCGTTTAAATTCATCAAATATATTTTTTCGCAGAATAATTTCATCTATTTTTGATATTTTTCGTCTGTCAATCTATCAATCTATCAATCTATTTTTTAGCAATCTGGAAATTCATTTAGTGGACAGTTGA
>JASANE010026364.1:0-58372 GCA_030248225.1 Trileptium ribeirensis
GCTAATATAACTTTGATTAAAATAATTATATCGTGGTGTGGACAAATTACTGAGCATTCAAATAATTACAGTTTCAAGCAATAGATATGCCATGAACAGAATACTGCATACACCTTACGATGTCCCACCGTTTAAAGACGTTAATAGTCTAACTCTTGCTACGGGATCATGAATATGAAATAAAGTTAAATCGAAGAAAATTGACCGAAAAACTGGGGGATCCGAACAGCACATTTTGCACTTAGTAGTGACACTATGTGAAAAACTCGGGGGCGGAGGGGGGGGGGGGGGTGGGGAATCGGTGATAGGGAATAGGGAATGGGTGGGGTATATCGGTTATGGAAACGGACCAGCAAAAGTGAGACTACGGACCTCCCACGAAATGGTAATATAAGTTATCATTTTTTCAAAGGCTATGGGTTTCATTAAAACTGCATATTTTGTCGAAATTGTTGCTTTTTTCTCATAATTAAATACCTAAATGTAGTACATCTTAATTACTTCACAAAAAACCGGCATGATTTTATAAAAGCACGACTTTATATTCCAGAATATTCGCAATTGTTGACTACATTTATGGCCTGGAATAATATGTTATGACGGTATAAAGATGTTGCGATAAATTAATTCCTTCGGTTTTAATTAATTTGTATTTCAACAAAGAACAGTTGTTCTCGTGTTGCCAGTGTTGAGCGCATATGCGGAATAATTTAACTCAATAGCCTAAAATATTCCAATTCGATGCATATTAATGATGAAGTGATGGTAAAAATATTTATCTATCGACATAGAAGATGAATACTAAACTACTGTTAAATGTAAAAGAATATTGAAGATATAAATTTATAGTCGTAGAAAGAAACATCATTCCAATGCAGTTGTCTTCCAACAGTTAAAAAATGACAATTAATGGGACATCTAAGAAACGCTAGTAGATAAAGCAATGGCATTGCAA
The DNA here is from genome assembly GCA_030248225.1 of Trileptium ribeirensis. Lineage (NCBI taxonomy): Eukaryota > Metazoa > Nematoda > Enoplea > Enoplida > Thoracostomopsidae > Trileptium > Trileptium ribeirensis. Next base: position 956 of record JASANE010026364.1, read on the forward strand.
AATGTGTTGTGTCAGGAAGACATGGATTGAGTTTACATGGTATCGGATCTAGGTAGTTTAAGTAATAATACTTGAGCTTTTTAGCCCTTACTACTATATCGAATGGTAACAAAAACCAAAAAATCTTGACTCTATTGTCTAACGTTTTTTGAAAAATGCATTGTTATCTAATAAAAATGTTACTAATAGAATTAGTCAAACATTTCTGAGTGTTAGAAACGTTGAATGTTATACCTTCCTGTCTTGAGTCCTTAAATTAAAATAATGGTAAAATTTTTTCGCTGTACTTTCTCTTAATGGTTAATGGATGCTAATTAGAACGTGGGTCAAACATAAGTAGATGATCTTACTATTTATTGCAGGTACAAACTTGTAAAATGTTGTAGCAACGCGAGTTTTGCAACCGAACGATCCAAATTTAGTTAAAGTTACGGCATAGCATGAATGGCTTAACGACAATCCATGTCGGCTATCCATTCATGCGCAGTTGTTCAGAATGAACATATTGTAGATGTATAATAGTGTACGATATATAAGTTCATATTATGTACTGTTCGTTTGGACATGCATTGTTGTGCATTAGCATTGCTAGGTCGTGTAAGGGACCGAATAACGTATCCGTACTGCGTTAGGCGGCTCTCTGGTCAACGTTATATGTAATAATTCATACCTAAAGAGCTTTGCTTATTTAACAACTAACTGAGGCCAACTTTATCGCTTCTGTGAACTTTATAAGTTTCTGCTGTGGAAAGTTATGCTGCAAGATTTGCCGTCTAGTCGCTGACACTGCTGATCAGAGAACGGAATTTTGATACTTAAACTCGGGAATGTGGTTCTTTTTAATATATCCTCGGCCAAAAAGTTTGTTAGTTCTATCTATATCTTTTTTGCAATTACTCTATGTTACAAAAGCAATGCCGCGAACGCACTTTTGCACCTCCGCTGTTCAGATCGCGGGGCTGCTTAAATTTGTTGTCACAGCCTACTTGTGTTCCCTTATAGTGCCGCATGTTTCAGCAAGAACCTCTAGCGTTGCCCGGCGCACCAGCCGAGTGCTCTGGCACAAAATTGTAGCCCAGATGACATGTTGACACAGCTTAAATGCCTACTTGCGCCTGCCGACAAGGCTGTACGCCTAACGTTAATGCGGCTGTAGGTGGCTTTGAATATTCAGGTGGGCCTACCAGATGCTCGTTGTCATTTGACAGGACAACTCGATACTTTAAAAGCGCTGACAGCCCATGTAGTACCGTGCTATATCAGAAAGAAAACTATGATTTCCGATTGAATATAAGCCACTTAACTTTGTAAAAAACGAAAAAAGTGCTTTCTGAGGTAAACTATTTTTTCAAGTTATAGCCAAGTATGTGTAGTTTGCAAACGTTAAAAGCAATAATGTCCTACTAATTTGTTTAATTGTTGTGTTTTTATAGGGTACACAGACCAGTCCAAATTTAAGGTTGGTGTTTCAGAGTAATTCTTTTATGCGGTTTTAAAATAGACAAAATTCTGTCCTAATTCAAAAGAACTTTGTAGTGTATACCTCATTTTGATTAGCTTGGCGAGTAATTACGTCAATTTTCCTATGATTTAAGAAAATGATTTTGGCTTGACATCGGTTATCAAAAATAGTGTGCTAACTCTTCGCTGCATAGTCGTCACGACGTGTCGTTGTTTCTTTTTGGTAAGATTAGGCTAAAAAATATCTCCACAATGATAGGGGTAGATATCCCACATTATACTTGTATATTCTAAATGTTACTATTTTTGCAATTTTAAGAGTAAATGTTTTGCTATGGCACCGCATTGACGATACAAGTTTGAGAATGCACGCTCAAGGTTATCTATAATATTTTTTATTTCTCAAGTATGTCTTCATAGTCTGACAGGCACAAACTTGGTCATGACGAGGTTATTTTCGCTCTCAAAAGCATAAGAGGAACAGCTTAACACATGAAAAGACCATATCTAAAAATCATACATTACTATGTGTGATTATGGTGGACTAAGTTTAAAATTATTATCAAATAAATGGCTAAGAGTTGTTTTGCCAATTGAATCGGGTTATCAAGGAGTTGCTTTGTTTTGCACAAATCAGTTAAAACACAAATGGAGTCAAGATATTTTGGACAATAGACGTAACTTTTTAACGAATTGTGATAGACTTAAGATATTTTGACGCAACAAAAAGCGCGGCTAGGTTGACCGGGGTGTTGAAAAGGCTTAATCTCAGTAAAAATTGGAGTTCAGCGGTTTTCGTTCCGGGTGGACAACGTTTTATCGTTAGTTTTGTGTTCTAGTATAATATCGCTATTTACCTGCTTGTTGATTTCTCTTGTACGATACCAAATAGTAACAGGGTAGTCTGCGCTGAGATCAGAACTAAGATGTCAGTTAAGGGCAGAGTGTATTCCTAGTTGAGCTTCAACAGGGCTTCATAGCTGACCTAAAAATGAGTAATAAAGAGTATTCCTCCTCTTTTCTCGTAACTTTGTTGGAAAGCCTACCACTCAAAGTACATATGTGTGTTTTTTAAATTGTTATCTGCATAGCCAGACATTACTCCTGTCCACATCGAATGGCTATCGATAATGTGTTTTTCTTCAAATTGTTTAGAGTGTAAAGCGCCCACGAATCAACGAATCTGAATTTGTATGCGACCATATAATGGTGGGTGATCTCAAATTCTGTACTCCAGTCTTATCTGAGAATAATGGTTTGATTAACCGGTACTGTTGTTCCGCTGAGGGATGCGGACCCTAACCAAGCCCTAAAATTCCCGCAACTTTTTGTTGGAAATTTGACATGATTGCTTAATTATATATATAAGAAATGGTGTTGCTTGTTGTTATCCTTGTTCGTTATTGCCAGGTTGGTCGGTTATTGTAGAATTCTTCGTCACACTGCTTTGCCGAGGTAGATCCATACTTGGGAATAAAGTAATAGTAAATTTAGCGGGGTAGTTAAATATGGTGATTATACTAGGAAGACTAAACCAGTAGACCGTTTGTCTAAGCGGACTGTGTGAAGGGTATTGATTTGTTGACGGCTCGTTTTGGATTCATTGCGCCCTTGCGTTGTTAATTTTCATTAGCCACTGTCGATGAGTTTGCAAGGCAAACTCATGCAATCCATTGAATTAAACATTTACTAAAAACATTAACATGAAAATGTGGTTCTATATTGACCATATACCCACTATGGTTGTGCCTGACTTCCCTATTGAAGTTAGTTCATTTGTTTCTGCTAAGTTACAGCAATTCAGTATACTCTATAGAAATACTTTATTCTGGTATCTATAAAGAGCGAGAAAGAAAGGAGGGATTAGCCGTAGCCCACCCTTCCCACTTTCTACTGACAGATGTGACAATATTAACTGATGACGTTATAACAAAATAAATCTCAACGATCGGCAACCTCCACTTTTTGTCGGTCCCGTCCGCTTTTGAAGTGCATGCACCGCCGTTACATAAAAAGGTTTTTCAATGTTTAAGCTGTGTTCCCATAATCTACGTGTAATTATGAACTGGCAAATATTTTTCACTATTAGTATTTGTTGTTTTGGTTCTATATCGTGCATAGCATGGCATGCGGTTCATTCTGTAAATATTGTGGTAGTTTGTTATACACTTTAATTTCCCAATGCTTTGTTTCACGGACACTCTTGAATTTTTTGTACTATTTCAGTCTATACAAAAATATAGATTTTCTCGTCCTTTTTGTGATCGAGCAAATAATCGAAGATTTTACTTTAACTTGGAAGGTATTAAAAGACAAGCACTTTGGTTGTCTTTTTGAATTTCATAACCTGAGTTCACAGGTTAAAATCCTGATCTGAACGAAGGAGTGCATACTGAGTTATTTGATCCTAACTTTGTTACGTTAAGGTATATAATTGCTATGGTGCAACTTAGTATAATATGGGGATACTGTTTCTAACCCAATTCATTGCGTAGCGTGCATTTCACTGCGCGTTGTTATACGCTGATGTTATGACAAGCCTTAAGGAGCCGAGCAAACGGTATCGTCATAGCTCAATGATTAGCGAGCGCAACTCTAGTGACAAACATTTAGGGTCGTCGCACTTGCAACTCTCTGTTCAACGCTTAGTGGAAATGCAAACTAATTCATGATATAAGTGTTCAATGCCAACCTAGGGTTAAGAGATCACTTGGTCAATTTGAGGAAAGGATATTGGCGCATTTTAATTTGCGTAAATTGTTGAATTTTATGCCCAAGGACATTGGTAATTCATAACATCAGTCGCCATTCTCATATTGCTCGGAGCTCTCAATCACTCTGTGCACTCTGCGTAACACCTGACTAATTCTGATAACAATTGTTTTCGTGGTTTCCTCAAAAGAATTGTTTGAGCCGTTACCCTTTCTAAAATGCTTACTTTAGTGGGAGATTTTTATATAAACTTCCGCACCGCTTTGCTTTACGTACTCACTATATTTTCCTCATTGGTCTGTCTTTTAAAGTAGACCTTCGTTTGATGCCAACCGAAATGTTTTATTCTTTTCTCCAAAAGAAATAAGACATTCAAAATATGAAAATTTTTGATTAATACTTCCTGTGTTCCTTCAAGCCAGTGTTTTGTTAATATTTCAACACATTTTTATGTGAAGTCAAAATGATATCGCATGAAACATGTGCTGTAGGTCCTGTTTTTTCTATGTAGCATTTGAAATTTCAAATATGACAAAGTTCGTTTCAAGGAAAAAGCATTTCTGATGTTGCTTCGATGACTGTGCTCTGAAAGCATATTATGTGAGCTTTTGTTTAGAGGTTTTGTACCACAACTTTAGGAGCCATTTCTAACTGAGTCCGCCGAAAAACAAGATTATATAGCGAAATTGCAGGCGAAATGGATTTTTAATATTTGTCGCCTGAAGGCGACCATAAATGTAAAATTTAGTTGTGCATCCAAGTTTTGTAGTTTTCTTGACTTGAATATAATCTGATTTTCTGATTAGATTTAAATATATATAGATAATGAAAACTGATGTACTACGAATAAAACCTCCAATTTTTAAGTGATCTATTCTAAATTTTACCCGAAATGAGGATCAGAGGCGAAAACTATATTAAAATAAATTCTTGACGGCTAAAGGCACTGATTGATACTAAAGTGCTCAGAATGAGAACAGGATTGTATGCTAACAATTTTTTCATATTCCAGTAAAACTATGTCATCTTAACTTATTTCCAGGCAGTTGAAAGCTACAATCACTACCCACACCTATACTAGAAAATCGTTGAAATTTCGACTCGAGCACAGGAAAATATTATTTGAAATATTTCCCAAAAAATTTTTGAATTCTAGACTATATTAAAAGTATCCTTGTTATATTTTTATATAATCATCGTCGCGACTGCAACAGGCTCACAATATCTATGACATATTTACGCTGGAATTTTATGCGCTTTACAGTAACAAATCTAAAACCAGTAAATTACCGGCCTTATTAGTTTCAAGAACCTATTATCATAGGTGTTGAAGGTCTTTCTACTTATGAAGGGCCAATGGACAGGTAGGAGAGGTCGTCGCGGAGGTCCTCAGGGGGTAAAGGAGGTAAATCACCGCCCCCTGATTTTCAATTTGCCAAGTTTACCCCAATTCTTGCTAAAAATTTTCCTTCGCGCCTTCGGCGCCGAGCGGGTGGAGAGGCGGGCGGGTGGTGCAGAGCTTTCAAGTGGATTGGCTTGGGGGGTCCGACCCTCAGGCAGTAGCCACCTCCATACCTCACCCTCCTATCGACAACTATGCCTATTATAGTTCCTAGTTCCACGGATTAAAAATAATTTTTATTTTCCCAGCGCTTATCATATAAATCTGAATTAATGTATTAGCCTACGCAGCTTTAGTAAACAGATCATATTTGTTCATTATATGCAGGAATTGAGTTGCAGCAAAAATAACGATAATTCTTTGATCACGAGCTACACGTACGAGGTGCTTCAATATTGTGCCAGCGGCATATTTTATTTTACAAAGACGATCGTAGAACCAGGAGTATTATATCAGCTACATATATTTTTCAAGTAAGAGAACATCAATTCCAATCCGTAAATTTTCGGCTCTTATGCCATACAGATTGTGCTAGTTTTATTTACTTGTTTCATTAATGAACTGCAACGTATCTGTTGAATGCATCAAGAATCTTTACTTCATTTTTTGCCCCAAGTTTATATTTTGTACTTAGGAGTGAAACTTAGTGGTTTGCCGTATCAGGTGCCACCTATACTAGTACAAAGAATTTTATTAAAAAGCCGAATAGGCCCATCGCTTCAAAATGTTTTGTGACATGTTACCACTTTCACACAACATTTTATAGGATCTATATACACTTAACTTGCGAAGCCTTTAAAGTAGAGTATAATTTTCGAAATAATTCAATTTATCACGTCCTTGAACAGGAATCTTCAGAGGTTCGCTAGTATTCGAGTAATAAGGTTTGAGGTATACCTAAATCCCGAGAATAGTGTTAAAGACACTCCAAAATACTAGACATAAAAGAATACGTTGGCGCAACGTATTCTTACTGACTCGCTCTGCAAATTATAAACCCAAATTATTGTGCGTAACAAATTTTACATACAAATTTTAAACCAGATTCATTATAGCCTAATTATTTTGTACCAGGATATTGGTTTAATTTTCCAGAAAATTCTAAAAAAATCAATTAACAAGCCTTAAATTTGAACAAAAAACCTAGCATCTTGAAAGGTGGAGCTGGTAAAATATTAAATATTGTAACATTAAATATTCAAAGTGGTAAAACATTAGATATTCAAAGATTTTGTGCCGTAAAAGCGTGTTTATTTGTCGATAGAGCGTGAGTTTGCAACGGATTCTAATCAAAACAGTGTTTTTCGTGAAACCAAAAGTTTTGTTTTCTTACGCCGAACATGAACACCTGCATTTCAAAGAATTATTCTCAAATTGGACATTTTCGCTAAAGTAATTTTAACTCAATAATTCGCAGAAACAAATGTCGAATCATAAATGGTATAATAGTTCTGACATACTGTAAAACATTTGATAAATTTTTTTTACATCAGTTTCATTCAACGTTGTCAAGCGTCAATAATGCGTTACCATGACACAGTGTTACGCGTGTCTTTCTCATATCATTCTGCAGTTGTCAATACAATGTCAGTGTTCCTATTAGATGTAGCGTTGACGGTTTTCAATGTTGCTACCATAAAACATTTTCCCACGCATAAATTCTATCTAAATTCTCCACCCCAAGTAGAATGTCAATGTCGCGATTGGATGCGGCGTCGTCAAGAGTCATTGATCTACTATAGGACCGTGTTCCACGCCTCAGTACCATATCAATCCGTATTGTGCAGCTCTAACTAGACTGTCAATCCTTTTAGTAGACGTAACCTTTTTAAGCTTCATTGCGCTAATACATAACGATTCCCATGAGTCATTCCCATGTTATGCAACTGTAAGTTCAGTTTCACCGTACCTATTGGATGTAACGTTGTCAAGCAGCAATGCGGTACCATAATAGAGTGTTTAATGCGATTTTCCCATACTCTGCAGTTCCAACTAGAATGTCAACGTTGACATTGGACGTAAAACGTTGTCAACCTTCAATGCTGCTACTATAAATCATGTTCGAACTCGCCATACAAATATAACTGTGCATCACGTAGCAGAATGTAACGGTTGCTATTGCTTGTGAACGTTGCCATGTGTGAATGGGTTTCTACAGAACAGTTTCCCACGTGTTATTCCCATATTCCGCACATCCATGTAAGATTTCTCTATTGCTAGACGTTATAGGAGTATTCTCATATTCATTGTTCCCACAATCAAATGATTGTCTGCCAGATATAGCACAGTTATCATGATTTGTAATATTGAACTTTGGTTGTTCAGAACGTCTTCTAGAATCATTGTTTTTTGAACGATAGTTTATTTTCGAGTATTTTTTATCAATAAAACGGGTTTTATCACTCTCACGTCGAGTGGTGAAGCAGACTTTTTTGTTGCTAGCTTGACTTGGAATGCCCGCCAACAATTCCTCACTACAATACTCGCTGCTATATTTGTGAGTTGAAGGTTCGCCTTTTACCAACGTTGCAGCTACAAATACGTTCTTATCGGCCGCCACTTTGCCCGAACTATAACAAGCCGCTGAGCTAGTTGACACGTGTTGGTTAACGTTACCGCCGGCAATTTTGCGTGAGGAATATTTCTTGTTTACCTGCAAACCGATAATACTAGCAATATTTCGATGTCTAAAACGAAACTCTTTAAATCCTTGCCAAACTGAATTGTTGAGGAGAGCGTAAAGTATTGGATTAAGCATTAGACTCAAATACGGCAACGCATATATTACGTACGATAGTGTTACTGATGTCACCGACGTTCCGACTAAGAGCGACGTGGGATCAGCGATGTAATGAGAAACGATCATTGCCCAGTACGGCAGCCAGCATAGCGAATAAATTCCGAACAACAATATTGATTTTCGTGTTACATGCCAAAAAATTACACTTGATATTCGTCGTTGATTTGCTGAAATTGCAGGAGCAATATTAGCAATAGCAGTAGTAGTAGTATTAGTAGTAGTAGGAGTAGTTGTAGGGGAGGTGACAACAGTTTGAGACGCTTGTGATTCGTTTCGGTTGTCTTCTATTTCAGCTTCATTTACAACTTGAGTTTCCGTCATCCGTAGAAAACTCTGAGGATTTGATGATATCCGCTGACGACTGTTATAAACCTTATATATAATGCGGCTATAAATAACTGCTTGGGCAATGATCGGTATGGCGAAGCAACTGACGAACAGTGTAATTGTGAAAGGACGAAATACGTATTCAGGTGGCTGAAAGAAGCATCTCTTAGCCAGAATTATTGGCGGGTTTGATAGCACGACAATAGCGTAGACCCGGCTAAAAAGTAAATTTTATAATTTTTTGTTTAAGATTAAAACTTAAGTGCCGCAGTTATTTACTGCAACAAGCTGACAGCTGGATAAGCTCAAAAAACTAATAATAATAAACTCATTCCATGCAATAAACTGAACAAAATATTACGAAATGCTTGTTTGGTTGAATAAATTCATTATCACTTCAGGTTAAATATTTTTTGATACAAACGTAAATATAGATAGTGCGTGAGTAATCTTTATGGTGCGTTGAACTAGGTTGTTCTTTTGTCAAGTCAAATCACGATTCAATGTCCGCGCGCAAATCACGATTTTACCTTATGTAGGTCAACACGATTCACGACAAAAAACGTGTATCCTTTTCACCGGTACTATTTTACCACATAGACTTGTAATTCACTGACCACGGTTACTACAAACGCTATCATAATAGCGTTTATAGACCACACAATCTTACGCGCTCAACGACCGCAAGAACAGTTGTACGACTGGACATGTCATTTGATGAACGCGCATAAATGCATCAATTGGTAAATTTACGCGTAGCCAATATGCCTTGCCGTATCACAGAGGTCTGGCGCTCAACGACCGCGAGAACAGTTGTACGACTGGACATGTCATTTGATGAACGCGCATAAATGCATCAATTGGTAAATTTACGCGTAGCCAATATGCCTTGCCGTATCACAGAGGTCTGGCGCTCAACGACCGCGAGAACAGTTGTACGACTGGACATGTCATTTGATGAACGCGCATAAATGCATCAATTGGTAAATTTACGCGTAGCCAATATGCCTTGCCGTATCACAGAGGTCTGGCGCTCAACGACCGCGAGAACAGTTGTACGACTGGACATGTCATTTGATGAACGCGCATAAATGCATCAATTGGTAAATTTACGCGTAGCCAATATGCCTTGCCTTATCACAGAGGTCTGGCGCTCAACGACCGCAAGAACAGTTGTACGACTGGACATGTCATTTGATGAACGCGCATAAATGCATCAATTGGTAAATTTACGCGTAGCCAATATGCCTTGCCGTATCACAGAGGTCTGGCGCTCAACGACCGCGAGAACAGTTGTACGACTGGACATGTCATTTGATGAACGCGCATAAATGCATCAATTGGTAAATTTACGCGTAGCCAATATGCCTTGCCGTATCACAGAGGTCTGGCGCTCAACGACCGCGAGAACAGTTGTACGACTGGACATGTCATTTGATGAACGCGCATAAATGCATCAATTGGTAAATTTACGCGTAGCCAATATGCCTTGCCGTATCACAGAGGTCTGGCGCTCAACGACCGCGAGAACAGTTGTACGACTGGACATGTCATTTGATGAACGCGCATAAATGCATCAATTGGTAAATTTACGCGTAGCCAATCTGCCTTGCCGTATCACAGAGGTCTGCTTTCGGTCAAACTGAGAATATCCAATTCAAAATATCAAACCCGAACTTTTGAAAAGGTTTGTTCAGGACTTTGACAAATGAATAACTATAATGCATGCGCCTAAATTTGCCTCGCGGATAAGTTTCTTGATGGGTACTGCAGGTCCCACCGCAAATTTGACGAAAGGAATGTACGGCGCAATAGGGATGCGCTATGCTTAGGGATAAAATTGTCACATTTTAACTTTGATGTTAATACTTTATTTATTTACGGTATGAATTGTTTGAATATTTTTCTTAAAAGCTTTCCATTTTTTGACTGGTGCCTAGTTCTGCGCAATATCCGCCGGAAGGATGTCTCAAGGACTTTAAAATGCACAATAAGCTTAAAATTGCTCCATACACTTAAAATCAAATATAACTAGTTACACCCTTGCAAATAGGGATAGCTGAGTGGAGCTGGAGCTAATTACATTCGACCATTGGGATCCCAAAAATCGAAAAAAAAGTGTGTCGTAAGTATGTCTGAATTGGATATTTTTTGAACTAGCTCGTCAAGCTAAGTCGAAACATATCAAAATTATGGATGCATCTTCAAATTAGCCTATTTCGGCCTGGGAGGGGGTGGAGCTAAAGGGAACAGCGATAGTCGACCTAATCTGTTGCCCTTTTAAACGTATGTTTGCCATGATTTATTCAATTTGAATAAATTGTAAGCTACTATATCTCCGTTATTTGTTCTATAGTTTTTCATACTCCTTATTACTTAGTTTTTCATACTCCTTATTACTTAGTTTTTCATACTCCTTATTACTTAGTTTTTCATACTCCTTATTACTTAGTTTTCATACTCCTTATTACTTAGTTTTTCATACTCCTTATTACTTAGTTTTTGATACTCCTTATTACTTAGTTTTTCATACTCCTTATTACTTAGTTTTTCATACTCCTTATTACTTAGTTTTTCATACTCCTTATTACTTAGTTTTTCATACTCCTTATTAGTTAGTTTTTCTTCAACGTAATTGAAAAGCTCTACAAAACACTTAAAACTGGAACTTGTCATATAAACATTTAAATCATGATAATGTTTTAACGAAGCTTTGTCTCGGTATTTGCCTTAATCATATTATGCAAAACACCATATGAACCCAACGTCCATTGCCAATCTTTTACGCTAACTATATTTATTATGTGTGCATTATACATTTGCAACGTGTAGCGTACATTCGCTTTTCGAGGTACCTTAAAGAACAGAGCAACAGCTCATGCACGGCGTCGTACCTAACCTACGATACGTGAATCCGGTCAATCCAGGTTCAATTCACCGAAGCTGCAGAAGGTATATTAAACTTTCTAACGAAATAAACGACATACACAATAATTTATGCATCGAAGTATTAATAAAAATTTAGTTTATCGCTTGAATTAAAATTAAATCTATCGCGTATCATGAACACAATCGCACTATGAACATTTGATGAAGATTGAAGGTTCAATTTGAATTGTTTTTGTACTTAGAAAACATAACTTAGCAACGAGTATTTCGCTTAATTAGACTAACAACTTTGCAGTTTTATGCCAGATGGGACATTTTCTAGAGTGTCTATACATTCGTTGGTGTGTTCACTTACCGATGGCAGCGAGTGAATAGTAAACCTACAATTACAATGACAAGAGTGCACGATATTTTACCGAAGAGCATGATGCTGTTCAGCTTATTCTTTGTTGGAATAAATGTATGTCGCGGTACGTTTCGTGCTGTACCCCATGTTTTTCGTGGGGTGAAACTGTGCCTCCTGTTTTTCCTTGGATGACAATTGTTTTCCTGCATTTTATGGGAGACATTTTATACCCACGTATTTAGTGAAGATATTGCCCGCCCGTATTTCATGATAGGACACTTTATCTCTCACGCAATGCAGGTGAAAACTACTCACTCACGAAATACATCGCGAGGAGCAGCACGAAACGCCCCATTGACATACCTACATACATTTTGGCTAGCTAAAATATAATTGATCGAAATATCATATCTTAATAATAATTTTGCAATACAATTTATTTCTACATTCAGTAGTAAATTACCTGTGTTGAATTACTGGTATATTAATTAGCAAATAAGCGACAATACAACAAGCCGAATAGATTTCGGCCACTTTTTTGTCGCACAGCAGCGTGAGCCGCGTTGGATACTCGACACTTATACAGCAATAGATACAAAGACCAAGTTGCAACCATGCAGATAGCGTCTTATTCAAATTTTCGGTTAGCCACATCATGGTACAAATGGCGCCACCAAAATTCCATGATCCCTAAAATAGTAAATATAAAATGAGCAAAAAATAATGTGAATAGAGAGCAAAATATATTAAATAAAAGTAAAATTTGTCAATAAACTAAATAGTAAAATAAGAATACGGTCTTTTCTTTTAGACCAACCCAGCCCGAAATAGGCCAATTTTGAAGACATGGCGATGATTTTGTTTCGATTCGACTGTCCTGCAACTGTCCATTCCGGTCACATTTATGAAAATACATTTTACCAACATTCCAAAGCAGGGGTTCAGGGGCTACCCCACTAAGGTCTCGGACGCCAACCCAAAGAATTCCTAATATACCCCCGCATTGTATACCTACTCCCACCACTGGAGCTCCGCACCGCACCCCCCCTCAACCACTCCCTCTTTCCATCACGCGCGCCCTATATAACAGAAGAACAGGGGTAAACTTGACATGACTACTGTAGTTCAAAATGTGATGTTCAAATATTATGCCAGGCTAAGCTTAGGTTTAGGTTTAGGCTTAGGTTTAAGCTTGAATGCAAAACTTAATACGATCACACTACGCATGAAAACTTGACATGATCCGAAAAGTTCTAAATATTTTGTCATACAAGATAAAGTATGATTTAAAATAGGAACGTATTGTTTCATATCAGAATCCAGAGTGACTGATTTCATTTTAACAATGTTTTTGGTTTAACATTTTACACATAATAGTCAGATAGGCAAAATACATCACTGATATTTCTACTGTGACATATGGTTGTCACTATTTCAGCATCCTGTATAACTCAGTTTCACATTTGAAACAATAAAGTGCCAAATGTAAACAAATTAATTACCGTTGGGCTTACCCTATGTAATAGCAGGCATTAATTCCGAAAAATCGACGTTTCAATCCTGTAACTTCTGAACTCATTGAAGGCAATGCTCGCATAGTATGTCATGTTATATATAGTAGGTATCACCTAGGAATCATACACATATTCTGGTTGGTAATAGGTGTAGTGAATAAGGTACACTTGTTCTAAAATGTTCAAAACAAAAAATAAACAATTCACATAGCAAGTGTGTACAACTGTGTAATTCATGAAATTTTCTGGCATTTTCTTTCTATAGTGCAAAATCAATTATAATTTCCTTGGGTATTCTCTGCTATAGTCACCAGCCCGATCTACTTTCAGTAGACGTATAATATAATATTTCATTCGAACCATATTGACGAGCTGGATCGAAGGATACCAAGATCGCTTCAATTCACTTATCGGTTAAGTAGCTATGACCATTTGAGTGAAATCCTTAGCATTTTCTAGGCTGTGAACCCAATAATTCAGTTTATTTCGACATAGTTATACGCACCTCATTGAATGATATATAAAAATCAAAAAAAATTTGTCATAAATAGTGATTTTTACCCGTCGTGAACAACTGAGTCCACTGGTATCAAAATTAATTGGTTTCAACAACATTTTTCGGGCTGGTGTCGTATAGTCTATAAGTCCCATTTTGCTATTACAAAATGTAACTTATTTCTACCAATCGGATTTGGCCATATGTTTATGGTACATAATCATTATGTTAGGTACATGAGACGTAGGATAACATAATGGGCATTATCGATGTTAGTGAGTTGAATCAACGAACATCAAATGTTATAATTTATTGTCGATATTCGAGATCTTGGTACACATATTATGATATTCTAATCATATTTTTTCAAAGATTGAACTGGTCAAAATTTTTTTATCTGATGCTGATTAATTTTAAGAATCTTTGATCACTTTAACAAACGACATTATTTTTCTTTGAGACCGTGTTATAAACTATGCATAAATAAATGTTACAGCAAAATCTGAACAAAGCAGTAATTTTCTAAACAACTAAAGTCAGACCAGGTAGGTAAAAGCAAAGTATTTTGGCACATGGCATGAAGCGTTATAAACAATACAGGTAGAGAATCAGTACTTCAAAGTGCAAATATAAAAAAACAAGTGTATATATGTATCTTTTATTGGCTTTGAATACTGATAATTTCTGCTATTATTTATAACAAATGGTGGTCACTTTAATATGTTGTGGTCAAAGATCACCTTTTCAACAAAACCCAAGTTCTAACGTTTAATTTAAATGCAGAATGTTCCAAAACATTCATTGCTAACTGAGTTCAAGTAGACACAGATGTAATGGGTTGGTAACATTAATTTATAAAATTGGTATTTTCTGAACCGGCATATCGAGCTGAATCGATTGGTACCAAAATCTTGCCTGTATCGTCAAAATTGACGAAATTCCGGCTGGGGGGCGGATAAAGGAAAAGAACCACGTAAATATTGCAAGGACTAACTACATGATCTATTTTGGTAATTTTTGTTAAAATATAGAAATTTTTACTTTTGGTTTTGAACATTTTACAACAACAACAACAAATTTTAATTACAATTTATGCCAGTACTCTAGAGATCAGCGTAACGGGGGTTGCTTTGGCGTTAAGGCCGTCATAGCGAGCCCGAAACTGAGGCAATGTCTTACTAATCCTCGTTACTGGTAACAAGAAACATTATGAATTAGAAATTTACAAAACAGAAGAATACATAATTACAAAAAATTTATATTCTTAATAAAGGAAGCAAAATCACCACTTACATCTGAGTGATAGGTTTCTGTCGTACTTAAGGTAATGTTCAAAGCTTGAGTTTTTAAGAACATTTCTAAATTTTTTGAGATTTGAGGCTTTGGCGAAGACGTCTGCATGCAGTTTGTGCCACTGGTTTATATAGGTGATGGAAATTTGTGGTCCAAAACTGTAATTTGAGCTCTTTTTTTCGTAACTTTGCCTGATGACCTCTGGTTATCGTAATAGTATTATATTCAAAAAATCATGAGCCGCAATGTCTATTTCTTTATGAATGTATTATATAGTGTGTCTCATTCAATATAGTCCCTATCGCAATAAATGTTTGATTCGTAGGTGAGGCCTACCTTTGCCAACAACACACTTATTAAGCAAAAATATTCATCTTTGAGTTGCGGGTTAAAACAGGCATTTTTCAAATTAATGTCTGCTATTATCTCGGATATAATCCAAGGGTAACTCATTTCAATTTACTTAGATAATAAATGTGATATTATCTAAACTTTTTGGAGCATTTTTCGTTTCGGGCAAGAAAACTACGGCATTCGATATTTATACACCATTTCAACGTTATTGATTTATTGAGGACAGTGTAGCGTCCCTTCGCTTATCATTCACATGTTTTGTCTTTATTTTTCTCGTATTTGTTTACATTTGTTCTAACATTTGGTCTTAACTTGCTATAAGAACGATGTATTAATAAAGACCGCTTGTAGTTTCATAAAGTCATGAATTGTTTAAATTGCGACAGATTTTGCCTATTAAATCCAACTGAAGCTGCAAGTATCAAATTTAGTCAAAAAATATAAATGAAATTGTGTGGGAAATTTTTGAGCACTTGGATTTATTCCTGTTGATATATGTCAACTATTGGGTTACTAATATTAATCACAGTGTCTCTCTACAATACTGTCATAAGTTAGAAATATATATTGTCGGTAGCGGCACTTAAAGCTCTATTGTAGCTGATATTCGTTCGATGCGAGTTTTGTTGTAATATTTATGATTTAATGTTGAAATTTTATTTCAAAATTTCTTCAACTTTTACTAAGTTGCTAGTGCGTTGTGTACACTTGAAATTCAATAACCTTATGTATACTCTTAGTAACTAATTTTCTAAATTGTGCATTATAATACATTGTTAGTATTTCGCATGTCTGTAAATTATTAACCAACATGCACTGGTTACTTTAGGATTCTGTGCCAATGCTCTATCAAAAACGAGTTTTTAACTTCCATTTATCGCAAATTTTAAAATGCTGATACTTGTTTCAAATGAGAGTTTAAAGTTAATGAGAGTAATGAAAGTTTTAAGTATATTTTGCCAAAAAATGTAAATTAATTTCCGGTTTTTGTAATGACCACAATGGTCTTTTGGCATGGATCTGTTACAACTTCATTACATTGTCTAAAATATGATTGCACAAGTCACCGACTTACCAGTACAGTATCTGTGAGTAGAAGCGGCATAAATGCAATTTGAACAGTATCGGCAATACTCAAGGCTAATATGAGTACATGACATGAGCGATACTGCAATACTCGACGATTTGATGACGTCAGAACACAACATATCATGATCATAACACACAGATTGCCAACTAGCCCGAACAAACCCAATGCTGCGTAAATGCTGGCAAAAACCAACGGTATTCCGTCCAGCTTAACTGCGCTGTTATTGACATGTTTCATTGAACTAGGTAAAATATCAGCCGGAACCAAAACGCTTTTCGGAGACGACTGATACGATGTGACGCTAAATGTACCGCCGTGATTTTGCGAATATATACTTCCCACTAATGCTGGGAGAGTGCTACATACCAGGCGTAGTAGTGTTGATCGCAGCATAATTTAATCAAATCAAAATGGATAACTGAGTCACCAATATTAGTAAAACAATTAAAGGTTTTTAGTGCAATAGAATGATAAAATATATTCTATTAGTGGTTTATAAATATCAGAAATTCACATAATTTTACTGAAAAAAAGTAGCCTGAACATACGAAAGGTGAAATATTCTTTTATAAATAGAACATGACAGTGTGTTTATAATTATTTTTTCTCTGAGCGTTAAACTTAATTTTCGATTTGCAAAATTTTACTACGATAATGGGACCCAAACAATCGTTTTTTGTAAGATAAAAGCAATACTATAGAAAGCTGTAATAGTTCGTTTTGGCAGTAAAGAAATCTGTGTACGCGATTGCGTTAACCTTCTATTCCCTATAGATTTAAATACGTAGTGAAAATAGTAGCAAAATAGCTTCACCTATTATGAGGCTACATATTATAATACCAAAATATGAAAAAAATTTGTTGCAAAAGTAGTTTTATATCCGTCATGCCTCCACACTGTTAGTGTTAGTTGTAAATATGTCTATATAATATTGTAGGCATTGTATAATTTGGAACTTAATTCACCAATCTATAGCCTTGTCGCAGGCGAAAAGATCAAAGTTTGACCCAATTTTATCCCAAAATATCAGTTTGAGCCCGTTACCCTTATTAAACAGGAAACGATGTTCAGACTACATCTAGTCTTCGTAATGACATATCCTTTGTGAAAGTTTTAGTTAAACCGATCAGCCTATTATTAAATTAGAAATGATCACATCCGTATTTGGCCTGATTTTGGCATACTCAACGCTGCCTCCTGCATTGTTAGATGCTATTGCGCAGGTATGAATACGCTTATCCCTAGTCACTTCAAATGTAAAATAATCAAATTCAACAACCCGTTTTTGAGTTGCATCTGTTGAAATATGACATTCATATTTCACACACAAGGAAGTAAGGAGTTACCAGTTTTTAAATCCATCAGCTTTATTGAAATTAATTATTTTTAGTATATAGTTTCCAACTTAATTTTATTTATATAATTTATTTAAAAAAACGCATCAAAATTAGAGCGACTGGACGATATATCGATGGCTTCGTAATATAATCCTCAAATGAGCACATTCGGGTTTAGCTGTGTGCTTCAGTTCTGGTGTCTTACTTTAAACTCATAGTTTTTCATAAATAGCGTCAGCTAGGACCTATCTTCTGTAAAACCTATAAGTAATTGGTCCTTATAAATAAAGAAAATTAGCTTGTGCTGGTATTTATATTGATACATTTGTGTAAGTTAAACACCTATTTATAAAGCTAATAATTAATGACCAAGGCACATAGATGGTGTAAAACAATTTGTTACCTTTATCTTAAAACATATTGGCCAAACTAATTAAAATATGAAACATTAATTAGACACAAAGAATAAAGATACATTAGCAATAAATAACTGCCACATAACGTTTGATCACCAATGCTGGTGCAGAGTAAAGTACAGTTATTTAACAGTAATAAATCTGCGCTTAGTTATACTGGCTAACGCTAATTTATGATTACTTGAAAACAGCAATTACATTGTCACAACACAACAGCAGTGACATTAGGCAAGCTTGACAGAAATTGATAATCAGTTTGTAGCGATTATTATAATTTCACAGTGGACTATCGAATATGATTGCACCCCAAGTAACCCTGAGGGGCGTTACGTTATAAAATTAGAAAAAAGAACAGCTTAGAGCGGGGGGTTCGGAGGCGGCAGCCCTCCGACTTAGGCTTAGGCTTAGTGTAATTGTCACATAAGGACCTTAGCTTAGGCTAAGACTAAGGCTTAGGCTTAGTATATCGAGAACGGCATGGCCTGCATTTTATTTACGCCCTTCAGAGTTACTTTGGTCATGATTGCGGTAAAACCTATGCAGATATTTCGATATTTGTTTTGTTATGAGAAATGTGTCACTGCAGTTTGTATTTTAAGTTATTTATATAAACCCCAAAATTCCAGTCTCTCAAATAAAAGATCATGTGAACCCTATCTTAGTAAAATGTTGTTCTCAAAAAATTCTCATCAGAGTATTATAATTAATCAACATTTTTTTTATTGACAACTTTTGAAAAAATGAGTAACGGCAACGTCATACTATGCGCCGAAACTAACCCTCAAAGTCTCTACCATCAGTGCTGCCATTTGTATTTTAAAATATACTAAATTCTTTAATATATATTTTCTCAAGTATTCTATGCCATTTTTATTCTTACGCCCAGCGTCGCATCGCATCGCAGGTCTGCATACTAGAAATTTAGCCCCTTGATAGTCATATAATTATCTATGAAAGGCTAAATTTATTTAGTACAACAAGCTTTAACAGCTGGTTTTATTAACACGCAATGCACCTGCCATGGCCTATGATGTTAGATAAAAGCAATGTCGCAGATAACCTATGCCACAGCATTATTTTGCAAATTGTATTTCCGTTAAGTCTTCCGTTGAACCAAGAAACACAGCAATATATACTAACACATAGTCCAGCAAATTCTGCTTCAGATGAACGCAACAATACATTATTGCTTTTTTTTCAAACGGCGAACACATCTGACACTTTTCCGTTTTTGTAGTAACATAGATAATTACGTTACCTGGAAATCATATACAGAGTTAAAACGTAATCCTTAGTGCCATAAAACGTTTGCATCGGATTGTCGGAGATTTCCGAATATTAAAATACTGCATGCATTTAAATAAAGTGGAAAAACGTTTCTTCACACGCTTGCAATATTGGGTGAACAAATCCCGTTTCCAGGCTAATACCGACTAGGATTTGGTTGCTATTTATTATAATGTTGCAAGGAGTAAACTAGGTCTGGTTGTATTTTCAAAGGACACAGGTGACATATCTCTATGCTGTTTGTGAAATCTGAATATTTTCTTTTATAAGACAAAATGATAGTGATAAATCACCAATTTCAGGCCAAACTCATGTAGATTTTGTCACTGTATCTTATAAATTGCAATTACTTACCACGAATTAACTAAAGTTGCACTATTTATGTACTATTGAATCAGAAAAGTTATAGTATAAATATACCACCAGAAACTCACGTTTGCTCACGTTGCAGCTAAAAAAGTGCCTGAAAATACTAAGATATTTAAATATTTGCCAGCAAACGATGACGACACCTTGCGTAACCGATTCGTAACATTATTGATGTTTCTGAACATGGGGATGACTTAAATAGTGGCAGCGATATTTGTAAGAAATTGGAAAAATCTGCTGTTGTTCAACAAGTAATCAGATGGGCCTTTTAGAATAGCCAAAAGCCTAGCCACATCGGTAATCAAACTACAATGTTAGTTCGTACCCGTACATGGCTTCTGAACGTAAAATTCGCATCATCAATGGTAGCATCGTCTATACTGCAGCAAACACGAAATTTGTAAAATTTTACCGGTTTTCGAGGTGTTTTCACACGAAGTTCAATGTCAAATGACGGACGTAAAAGATACAACATTTTACAAAAACAAGCGAAGACGATAAATGACAGCATCAATATACACAAAGGGCACTGTGACCCCTATGGTGTTATCAACGAGCGGCCAGTGAAATTCGAAAATTGCACACGTGATGAAAATGGTAAATTTATAAATGGAAGATTGACAAACATTAACTGCGAGTTTATTTCAGATAAATGCAATCTTCAACTTCGGGTAAACTCAATAGGGTACTAAACTGCAAAGAATACTCCAAGCAGTTACATATAAAATAAAATTCATCTTATTTAACGTGTGTAGCTTAAAAATAAATTGTACGATTTAAGAGCATTTTTGCTATTGCATTATTTTGATATTGTAATTACACAAACATGGATTGATGAAAGCATCCCAGATTCGCTTGTCATGTCTTCCAGTTAAATATTTCTCGTAAAGATAGACTTTGTGGTAGAAAAGGAGGTGCGGCTTTGGTGCTTGATGAAAGCATCCCAGATTCGCTTATTGTGTCTTCCAGTTAAATATTTCTCGTAAAGACAGAGTTTGTGGTAGAAGAGGAGGTGCGGCTTTGGTGCTTGATGAAAGCATCTCAGATTCGCTTATTGTGTCTTCCAGTTAAATATTTCTCGTAAAGATAGACTTTGTGGTAGAAGAGGAGGTGCGGCTTCGGTGCTTAATGAAAGCATCTCAGATTCGCTTATTGTGTCTTCCAGTTAAATATTTCTCGTAAAGACAGACTTTGTGGTAGAAGAGGAGGTGCGGCTTTGGTGCTTGATGAAAGCATCCCAGATTCGCTTATTATGTCTTCCACTTAAATATTTCTCGTAAAGACAGACTTTGTGGTAGAAGAGGAGGTGCGGCTTTGGTGCTTGATGAAAGCATCCCAGATTCGCTTATTATGTCTTCCACTTAAATATTTCTCGTAAAGATAGACTTTGTGGTAGAAGAGGAGGTGCGGCTTTGGTGCTTTCAAATAAGTTTAAAGTTATGCAAAGTTTTTTTAGCCTTTTATAGCGCACAGCCTAGACTTGGAAGTTGTATCAGTTGACATTTCTATTCCAACAAAACATCGCATATTTGTCTCTATCGACCGCCGAATGCTTTAATTGAATATATGGAATCTATTTCTCACTATATCGGTATTGCTGTGGTTGTTTCTCCGTTGACTACTGTCGTGGGTGATTTCAACCATATTAAATTTATCCATGGATTTGATGGAGTATTTTCATCCGACTATCGTTGTTTTGATCGCAGTATCTTAGAAAATAGATTGAATCATTTGATAAAATTTTCAACACTAGGAAAAACACACTGGATCTACTTTGTATAATTCAGCATTAACTATGTCACAAGTTACTGCTTGTGAATATTTTGCAAAATCAGGTCATATTTCAATATCTTTATTTTATCAGACAAAATTGTAATAGTATTCAATTGTATAATTATTCTTAAGCTGGTTTTGTGAGCATTGAAATTTATTTAAGTTCTTTTAATTAGAAATATATTCGCAGGACAGTTTTTACAGTACAAGAATAATGACCAATACTTTAAAAGATTCTGCTGACCGCATGAGTTGTTTGTTCCAAAAAGCAGCATTAAGAGAAACGTTTTGAATATCTAAAATATATTAAGGATTACTGAGTAAGAAAAAGGGGTCTGGCGTATTGGTCTACTCGTAAATAATTACACAGAGTTCAAATATTTGGCTTTAAAATTTTCGAAAGAAATTGTGATGTCCCGTAAAAGTCTTGAGCGAAGAATTTTATACTCGAATAAACCCCAGAGCTTATTTAGGTATGTTAACAAGCGCAGTAATGTGTTTGGTACTGTTGGC
The DNA here is from genome assembly GCA_030248225.1 of Trileptium ribeirensis. NCBI lineage: Eukaryota > Metazoa > Nematoda > Enoplea > Enoplida > Thoracostomopsidae > Trileptium > Trileptium ribeirensis. The sequence goes on from JASANE010026364.1 coordinate 23,336, forward strand.
ATTCTGAAAAACACCTAAGGTTTAACTGCAATTGATGATGAAACGTGTTGTAATTTATTGGCTGATGATTATGAAAGCGTTTATGTTGAAGACGATGGAAACTTAACTTATATTGAACAAAAATAAATTTTATAAGTCGTTTAATTGGATAATTTTCATCTCTTTCTTGGTTTCATATCATCTTAAAAAATTAAAAAATAAAGCAAGCTATTTGCGTGAAAGATTTACCCAATTTTTCATAAGAAAGCTACATCGAGTTATCAGTACACAGCTTGCACATAGCTTTGAACATACTTTTCTGAATGAATGTCTAGCGAAATACATGGTACTATTACTCCTACCTTAACCAAGGGGAACCCATCCGATTCTCGAAATTATTGACATATTTCACTTCTATCAATATGTGGCAAATTATTGTAAGCACTGTAGCAGATGCTTTAAAGAGAGATCTTGTAGTCAATAATTTCATTAATGTATCCCAATATATATTTCTAATTCACCTGTACATAGTTGATTCAGTTTAAAATATGGCAATGTAACCTTTAGCACGTAAAAGCAGTAAAATTCAAGGTATGCCGTTCTCGATATACTAAGCCTAAGCCTTAGTGTTAGCCTAAGCTAAGGTCCCTATATGAGCCATGTACTAAGCCTAAGCCTAAGTCGGGGGGCTGCCGCCCCCGAACCGCCCGCTCTAAGCAATTCTTTTTATAACGTTATAACGTCCGGCCCCTAAAGTTGACATTTGCCGAATTCATATAATGGTTAACAATAGTTGATTTCGGTGGATCAGTAGTCAAAATTTACGTAGAATATACAAGGGCTTTTAACACAGTGTCGCACCCTAATTTTTACAAAATCTTTTACACATGGTATTCGATGAATAGCTTTACACTGATTTACGGCTTTTCTATCAAACAGAACTTTCTGTGTTAAATTAAATTCGCGTTGTGCGACATTGCATTGTGTTCCACCGAGGCAGCGTTTTAGGTTCATTGGATATTATGTTGTATATAAATGGTATATTTGACAGTGTACCTGATGTAGACATTAAAATATTGGCCGATGACATAAAAATTTTTAAATGTTTCGAAAATTGTAATTTAACTCTCGCCAAGAATGCTTTACAAGAAGCACTTAATTATATTCAAATTTGGTCAAATTTATGGCAAATAAATATATAATTTGAAAAATGTTCATATATACGTGTCAGTTATTAAAAATAAAAAATAAAAATATTTATTATATAGTCCATACACCGTTGAAATGATGTGGCTATTATAAGAATTGTGGGGGTTTATTTGATTCTAAACTCAACCAAAATTACATTGTAATAATGTTAAAATAAATGTTACAAAATTATTAATATGTTATTTTGTTATTTTTACTAATGGCAGAGTAGCATTATTGTGCGGATTTGAAAGTTATAGTCGACCGAGTTTGGAATATTCCCGTAACGTTTGGCCACCTAGTTTAGAATCCGATACTGATATTATCGAAAGAGTTCAGACATACTTTACTCGCTGACTTTGGTCATAGATTGCGCATCACATATTTACCGTATTGAAAAAGATAAAAAATATTTAACCTGAAAAGGCTCGAGCTATTCATAATGACTTAATAATGGTATTTAAAATCTTGCATGGGTTAATTGATTTACAGATTGACAAATTTTTCCTGTTTCACGAAAAAATTAATCTTCGTGGACACTGCTGTAAATTAATGAGCATCAAATTTCGCATAAACGCGATTAAAGATTTTTTCAGTGTACTTATAGTATATATAGAATAACCGTCCAGAATGGCTATATGACAACAGCATAATATTAGAAAAAATATATCATAATGTCGTCATTTTTTAACAAAAATGACTTGTTACAATATCTAAAGTTCAATAATCATTGATCCGATATTAGTTAAGTTTGATTCCTTTCTGACAAAAATATTAACCCCTTACAAAACATATTATTTATTCTTATCTAAAGTTCAATAATCATTGATCCGATATTAGTTAAGTTTGATTCCTTTCTGACAAAAATATTAACCCCTTACAAAACATATTAATTTATTCTTATCTATTTTTTAATTCTAATTTATAATATACAGCTGGCAATTAATTGTTTTTTTGTCTCTGTCAATGTTAATAAATAAATAAATTAATACAATCTCACGAACATGAGAGGAAACAGTTTTTAGTTGTGTTTGTGTCAAAATAGGTGAACATATTGCTTATATATTTTATTATTTATAAACGGATAGTCTGCTTTATATTATTTATTGAAGGTCGATAAGCACTATGATGGTATGCTTTTCGCTTTTCATGTATATTTTTTCACCCGTTTACGACGGAATATGGGGGTAAAAACGTATTTTCGATGACAAATCATTGTTAATAGCAGCATCGACTTAATTGGCATAAGTTTTATATGATATTAGAATCTGTCTAGCTTTACTGTACCTTAATATAACGAGAGAATAGTAGGATCAAAATTTTGTATACTTTAGTGTGCCTTTACTGGAGAGCGGGCCTGGGATTGGAATATTAATAACATTTTCTTTCTCGAGGAAAAGCATCCCGAAATTCCCAAGAATTGCATCTAAAGCTAGCACACTTTTTGACGCCAAATTTGTAAGGTTTGTGTGACCTTATATGTCCCATGTATTGCAGTGAAATAACTTGGAATCTGTTGTTAAATAATGCCTTAACATTTGTAAGTTTTAGGCAAACACACGTTAAGTATCAGTATTAGAAGCTTTAACATGTAAGTTGTTCGACCAAATTAGATTAAGCTATCGCGGTGCATAAGTAATAATGTAGGTGTAGTTATGCCAGTGATTTAATATCGATTAAATGAAATTATCGACTAAAATATTTCTCGTCTAACTTGTAGACAAAATTGTTAATGATTATATATACTCTAGTATAAAGTTTCGCGGTTTGCAAATTGTTAGGAATTTTGATTGGCGACTGTCGACTTCTATCACACTTTATGATCTCGATAGCGACTCAGCCTATCCGGCGTCCGCTGGCTCTCCGTTCTATGGAACGCCGCATCCTTCTAGACCATTTAGTGTTTCAGAAAGGTGCTATAAAAGTCTAAAAATTTTCATGATGACTGAGTTATTGGTTGCTTCTGTAAGCTATTGACTTGATACAAGTATTTCAATTCCGTGCGAACGTAGAATTGAAATATAAAAATTAGGTGATTTTGCTAACCTAACAGTTTCAAAACAACATCTAAGTAAAATCAAATTTAAATTAACAAGTATATTCAAATGATCTAGATATTCTTACACAGTGTCGCAAATTTTATTAGTAAACGCCCAGATTTCGGCTTATGGACAAATCTCGAGACCAAAAATTGAATCTGATACGCTAGTTTTCATATATCCAAATTGGTCTCACAATACAATTCGCCGAAAACTCACCCACAACATGATGCACGGGGCAGATGAAAAAAGGCGATGCGAAAGACAAAATAATAAATTGATATATAGAATTAAGAATTTTGCTAATGGTTAGAAGCCTCTAGTGTATTAATTGCTTAGAAGCAAGAATTTTGCTAATTGGATGTCCATAATATAAAATGTTGAGATTTGTGTTTCTTCCGAACACCTTTTCCCGTATTCTGATAAAACTAATGAACTAGCCTCATACATAAGAAATCTAGATCTTCTGTTATCTCAATGTCACTAATTGGACAGATAAAATATTGGTATGGCGTACGCTGTTAAGAGTTGAGCCGAATAAACCACGAAATGACCTACGAACACGCTAAAATTTTGTATGATTTTGGTCTCTCAGACGGGTCTTAATCCCGTCTTTTGCTTTAAAATGCGGCAATCTGTGCGAATAGATGAAATTTGTTCACATGAATCTAATTGCGTGCAACGAAGCCAAATAATACGACTTGTAGAACAAATTTCACACAGTTTAAACTTGAAATGCCAAGCAGTAACTGCATTCTAGATTTATCATGAGGACTATTTGAAATATGCATACCGAAGCAGGAATTCAGGTGGGGCTACACCTCCCGCAGCCTCGGCCCTCTTCAAGGCCCTTATATACCACTGTGAAGCTAACTCCTACCTCTCTGGTGCTCTGCATACTCACCATCCAGGCGTCCAAAGCCCCTATTGGGGCTCCGCACTCCAACACGTCTCCACGCCGATGGTGCGGAAAATGTTTGCAAAATGGAGCAAAATTGGCACAAATTTGGCAAAAATTGGGGTGAAATTGGTAAAAATGAGTATGCCACTGCGATGTTGTCAACCTTTTGTCACCACCTTTTGTCCTGACAACTTCCCCGAGGGCCTTTTAGCCCCCCCCTCAGACGACCTCTTCCGCCTACCCCGGCTACCAGCCCTGAGACGTGGGAGGGTGAGCATGTATGATTTGAACAACTCGTTGGCGCACAATTAATCTGAGTTAAATTTATTCAGGAGCGGCCGAATTAACTAAAGGCTTTTTCTTTGGCAAGTCGTTTGAAACTGATTCGCAATAAAACGAGAAAGCCGAAACCCAAAAAGCTTTATACCCCATCCTAAAACAGCTTTCATTTTAACCTCGTCCTGCCGGCAAATCTTGCTGCAATTCCTACATTAGCCAATCGCACAGCTAAGGTATAAATACACATTTACATAATTAGGTTACTACTGTCTGTGCAAATTTTTAATTAGCCGATTCCATTTCACCAATAGTCGAACAGCAAAACATAGCACCTGCTCCTAGCTGCATGAAGCCGTCATATGAGGCCAAGGCCTCAAATTTAATTGTATGTAACAACTATACTTTCCCACGTTCCCAATGGTATTTTTAGATAAAAAAGATGTGGTGGACATTATTGTGATAACAGTTACTACACATCAACACTTAGCAGACTACTTATCACGTATGTGCCACACATTTTTATGTGATATATTGTTCCAACTGTTTCGAATGCCTAATACACGATTAACGTGTCGTGCTTGCTCTGAAAACAAGAGTTGTAAAATAGAAATTGATGCTTCTAAGGTATTTATAGGATACGCACAACTGTAAAAAATCTTTTTTAAACACGAATGAATATTAGTAAATATTGTATTGGCAAAAATTATATAACAATAAAATCTTTATGTTGGTCTCTAATTTTTCGTCGAAGAACCACAACAGTTAAGTGAAACAAAGCGAGAGCGCCTTTTTATCATTTTGACAATATTTTTTATTTCGTGTTTATTTTCTCTCGCTATATCTACATAATCAGGTTTTCTAACACCAACGTCTTGTGGTGCAGCTATGGTATTTCCATAATTAGATACAGTTCCCATTATCCGCCTTTTTAATGAATCACCTAAAGCCCTTTTTCGAGGTTGACAACATTTTTTGGACGAACTTTTGAATGGTGTGTGTATTTTACGGTGTGTATTTTGATACTCTATAGATCAAAAGTCTTAAATGGGGTATTAGAAGCGTTATCCTAGGCTCGACACCTAAGCTGTAGATACAATGCTGAAGGATTGTTAGTAAAAGGAATGGAGCCATCAATAGAGCTAAAAGGTTATTTTACACTCAAAGATTTTGGAAATTTAAAATTGCTCACAAAACATAATTGAAATTCTGTATTGTTATTTAGCCAACTACAACTCTTGTGATCTGCTGGACAGAAAAAAGATAGCAAGATCATCGGATGATATGTGTACGTAATGCGCGGTTAAACCTTAGGCTGCACCATCAACCATCCTATTTCGTAACAAATTCTACTAAATAAAAAATCCTTGTAAGCAAAAAATTAAGCTCGGATTTTCGAAGGTTGTCACAATAAAACTAAGTGCTGGAAATTATATACTTCTTGTATGAAGCTTGAGTTTTCAATATAACGATATTGTGGCCAACTAAAATCGGGAAAATCTATTTGGTCAATTCTTAAAACTGAAATTGTTTTATATAAATTCGTATTTTTATTGCGACTACCATTTTAAAACATTTTGCACACTTCCGATATTGTGCAATTAGGCAATTTCGAAATTCTTTAGCAATTGTGTAAATCTGAAGAAATTTTTAAATCAAGAAAAAATGACTTGATGACAAAATCTTGACCGAAAACCTGATTCTTTACCAGCAGTAACCCGTTCTAAGTTTTATGTCAAAGTTTGAGCTCAGAAATTGTGCTCAAATTTTGTTCACATTTTAGCTAAAAGTCTGAATGTGTGAAAGAACCTTAAGTGAATAATTCGAAGGTACTAAAGTTAAATATATATTAATTCTAAATATTTGTGTACTATTAAACTTGATTTATCATTTACCTGAGTCCACGAAACAATTGTGTCATGATAGCTAATTACTGTATAACTAAGCAACCAGCACAAAAATTAATCTGTCACTGTCATTAAAGTGCGACTGTTGTTTCAAACATATCCTTTACGTTCTCTTGCAGCAGTCCACGAAACAATTGGGTTATGATAAATAACTACCGCCTAACTATATAAGCAAGACAAAATTTTATTCTCAATTTTACTCTACTGTATCAAGTGCGATTGTTGTTGTAAACATAGTTTTTAAATTTTTTACCAGAGTTCATTTAAAAATTGCGCTATGATAACTTGTCTCTGTCAAACTAAGGAACCCGGACAATAATTAGCTCTTATAATCACTCTAGCAGTATCACATGCGACTGTTGTTGTAAACATAACATATAGTTTTTCACCTGAACCCACAAAACAATTGCGTCACAATAACTAATTATTGTCTAACTAAAGAACTATGACAAAATTAGCTTTCACTGTCACTCTAACACAGTATCCATATCGATATGATCGTTAAGATATACCATATCTCAGTACCTATTTTTATAGCGGCTTTTCTCTCCTCATTTAAAATTATTACTATTATTGCTTTCAAACTGCCAATAATTAAATAAAACAAGACCACATCTCGTTCATAATGTATACCTACAGTTATTCAGGGTAAAGATTGATAAAAACCAAGTCTACGACAATATATATGTGTAGTTATTTTGATTCGTAATTAAATCGCTCCAAACGAATTATGCTGATCGATCTTCCAGCGAACGACAATCGCACATTGCGTTTATTGTCTCATGCCGATTTTTCGAATATTAATAAGGTGTATGTTGTGTTTGAATAAAACAGGTACATTTGATGCTGTATATATATTGCAGCTAGGCATCGGAGATATTAAAAATGTATTAATGTCATCAAAAGCACATTCCGGGCGCTAATATCTTGTTTCGCAGCATTAACAGTTAGAGTTGCCGAAAACAAAAACTGTCAAAGAGTCCGTGTGTGACAAACAACAATATCTGCTCACCGTCCGAGCACTAGCACAGGTAAGTAGCTACACTGGGGAAATATAGCTCTAATCCGTTGCCCAAGAAGGTTACGCGGCCTACTGACATCAACCACGTATGCCGAAGACCACAACGCCACATATCAACTAAAATATATATTTACTATTAACCAATTACACTATTTTGCAAACATCATGAACAGGACCACATGTGCATCGGGTCCCTTGGAATATTATTCACTTGCAACCTCTACCAAGTCTGTTTCAACTTGCTGGATGACAGGCGTACCGCTTTTGGAAGTGGACCACTAAAACTGAGGGGGTCCGCACCCGCTTCCCTCTCCCCAGTACTTACACCAGTGCCTATAAATCAAATAATTGTCATGCGTTTGCTTAATTCTTAGCGTATATGTTTGGCACAGGTAGTGGGCCCCCTTTGGAAAAGAAGTCTGTCGTGCAAAACAGATCCTCAGTCTTATCTTTTATGTCGATGCTTCGCAAGCTTTAGATATAAAATGGCAGCGGCTAAACAAGCCAGACGTATCCGTGCCGGTTCAAATCCCACCTGTTTCGACAATTTCCAAAACTCTAAACTATAATGTTGGTTTCGAAATTATAGCTGAAAATTATATAGCGCTGCCTGCAAGAGATATCTCAAGCATAATGGTATGTCTCAGCGTAGTATACAAGCTTTGTATAATAATTTGGATTTGATGAAAATGACGGCTTGGTAACTCAGTGGTTAGAGCAGAGGTCTGTAAAAGCTAAAGCGGAGGGTTTCAATTCCCACTTCTGTCAGCTCAGTGATTACAGCAGAGGTCCGTAAAAGCTAAAGCAGAGGGTTTCAATTCCCACTTCTGTCAGCTCAGTGGTTACAGCAGAGGTCCGTAAAAGCTAAAGCGGAGGGTTTCAATTCCCACTTCTGTCAGCTCAGTGGTTACAGCAGAAGTCCGTAAAAGCTAAAGCGGAGGGTTTCAATTCTTACTTCTGTCAGTTCAGTTTTTACAACAGAGGTCCGTGTAAAGGCTAAAGCGGAGGGTTTCAATTCCACATTCTGTCGGCTCAGTGGTTAGAGCAGAGGTCCGTAAAAGCTAAAGCGGAGGGTTGCAATTCCCTTTCTGTCAGCTCAGTGGTTAGAGCAGAGGTCCGTAAAAGCTAAAGCGGAGGGTTTCAATTCCCACTTCTGTCAGCTCAGTGGTTAGAGCAGAGGTCCGTAAAAGCTAAAGCGGAGGGTTTCAATTGTTACTTCTGTCAGTTCAGTTTTTACAGCAGAGGTCCGTAAAGGCTAAAGCGGAGGGTTTCAATTCCATATTCTGTCAGCTCAGTGGTTAGAGCAAAGGTCCGTAAAAGCTAAAGCGGAGGGTTGCAATTCCCTTTCTGTCAGCTCAGTGGTTAGAGCAGAGGTCCGTAAAAGCTAAAGCGGAGGGTTTCGATTCCCACTTCTGTCAGCTCAGTGATTACAGCAGAGTTCCGTAAAAGCTAAAGCAGAGGGTTTCAATTCCCACGTCTGTCAGCTCAGTGGTTACAGCAGAGGTCCGTAAAAGCTAAAGCGGAGGGTTTCAATTCTTACTTCTGTCAGTTCAGTTTTCACAGCAGAGGTCCGTAAGGGCTAAAGCGGAGGGTTTCAATTCCATATTCTGTCAGCTCAGTGGTTAGAGCAAAGGTCCGTAAAAGCTAAAGCGGAGGGTTGCAATTCCCTTTCTGTCAGCTCAGTGGTTAGAGCAGAGGTCCGTAAAAGCTAAAGCGGAGGGTTGCAATTCCCTTTCTGTCAGCTCAGTGGTTAGAGCAGAGGTCCGTAGAAGCTAAAGCGGAGAGTTTCAATTCCCACTTCTGTCAGCTCAGTGATTACAGCAGAGGTCCGTAAAAGCTAAAGCAGAGGGTTTCAATTCCCACTTCTGTCAGCTCAGTGGTTACAGCAGAGGTCCGTAAAAGCTAAAGCAGAGGGTTTCAATTCCCACTTCTGTCAGCTCAGTGGTTACAGCAGAGGTCCGTAAAAGCTAAAGCGGAGGGTTTCAATTCCCACTTCTGTCAGCTCAGTGGTTACAGCAGAAGTCCGTAAAAGCTAAAGCGGAGGGTTTCAATTCTTACTTCTGTCAGTTCTGTTTTTACAGCAGATGTCCGTAAAGGCTAAAGCAGAGGGTTTCAATTCCATATTCTGTCAGCTCAGTGGTTAGAGCAGAGGTCCGTAAAAGCTATAGCGGAGGGTTGCAATTCCATTTCTGTCAGCTCAGTGGTTAGAGTAGAGGTCCGTAAAAGCTAAAGCGGAGGGTTTCAATTCCCACTTCTGTCAGCTCAGTGGTTAGAGCAGAGGTTTGTAAAAGCTAAAGCGGAGGGTTTCAATTCCCACTTCTGTCAGTATTTTTTGATATTCTAATCTATCATGTTAGCTTCAAAAATATAATAATTAACTGTTGGACACCTTTACGATACAAGGTTTTTGGACACATGGTTGAACTTATTTTGAGCAACGGTTACTGCAGTACGTCTTACTAAATGATGTTTGACAAAAGTAAACATAGGGAAACCTAACGTTGGAAATACCCCAAAATGTTGCAGGAAATTTTGGTTGAACCATTTATACCGGGAAGCAGTAAACACCTAGAGTGCGCCCCATTGTCTGCAGATGTTAAATGATGGGTACGCTACTTACATAAAAGTATAAAAGTACTCTACTTATATAGGCCTGCAGATTGAAATTAAATTAACGATGCTTGACAATAAGTAAACATAAGGAAACCTAACGTTGGTAATATCCCAAAATGTTGCAGGAAACGTTAGTTGAACCATTTATACCGGGAAAGGAGTGAACACCTAGAGTGCCCCCATTGTCTGCAGATGTTAAATGATGGGTACGCTACTTACATAAAAGTATAAAAGTACTCTACTTATATAGGCCTGCAGATTGAAATTAAATTAACGATGCTTGACAATAAGTAAACATAAGGAAACCTAACGTTGGTAATACCCCAAAATGTTGCACGAAACGTTGGTTGAACCATTTATACCGGGAAAGGAGTGAACACCTAGAGTGCGCCCCATTGTCTGCAGATGTTAAAGGATGGGTACGCTACTTACATAAACGTATAAAAGTACTCTACTTATATAGGCCTGCAGATTGAAATTAAATTAACGAAGCTTGGCAATAAGTAAACATAAGGAAACCTAACGTTGGTAGTACCCCAAAATGTTGCAAAAAACGTTGATTGAACCATTTATACCGGGTAAGGAGTGAACACCTAGCGTGTGCCCCATCGTCTGCAAATATTTAAGAATGGGTACGCTACTTACGTAAAAGTACTCTACTATATATAGGCATGCAGATTGAAATTAAGTTAAAATAAACATGAAGAGCCCCAAATAATAATGGTTTCGATTACCAAAATCGGCAGTGTTCCACGCCCACTTATCTGATCATGCTTTGTGTGCGAAATTTAGTTATAACATCAGCCATACGTCTTTTACATAACAAAATTTGATCGTGAAATGAATGAGTTTTTACCGAAAAATGTATAATAGCGCGTAAAACCAAGTTATACAAATCAACGTAGACAAGTGGCTTTGTTGGCCTAGACCACCTTTCAAAGGCTTTGAGTAGTGGAAACTTATAAGTAAAGTTACGGACATCGGCTATTAGTTATTACCTGGCTGTGCCTACGGTTATATAGAATAGCTTAAACAATATTCGATAAAATTGAACATGAAAAAAACTGCGGCTGTTTGACATCCACGACCGCAAGTCATAACAAATTTAATGGCACAAAAGTAAGCAAAAATGAACATTCAAATATATTAAAGTATGTTGACAAGTTCAAACTTTTTGCTCAATATTTGAGCTCAAATAGTGGTCAAATTTTGATCAGAATTTGCAAGAATTTGTGGAGTTTTTGGTAAATGTTAAAGTTTTAAACTGTTTAACCTTTTATAGCGTATTGCTGCAGCCTACCAGGGATGATGAACAGTCCTTGAAAAGTTCTATACTATAAAGGTTAGCTCAACTTTGAAGCAATCTGATCTACTAGTTTTTTTTCCATTTTAAAATTTCAATCCAATTTTGACAAAATCTTGAGGTCAGTGCACCTTTCGATCTTTAACTTATAAGGTGACTGTGAATTTCCTGTAAATGTTACGCAGCACTACGCAACGTCATCACCTCAAAAGTACAATGTTGGTTTATTTTTTACACAATCCAGCAAAAAATAATTGCATTCCTGTAAATAAAGTGATATTTTAGTAGGGAAGAACTAAGCCTTCAGACACAAAACGTGAACATCGTAACAGGATAAACTAAGGATAAACCAAATTGTTTTTGTTATTAAGCCCATTTCTAATTAAATAAAGCGTAAAATAATTTCCATTATGTTGAAATTGTTTTTGTTGACGTGGTAAACGAGTGGAAACTTTAGACACATTATAGTGTGTCCTGGCCAGATAGCAAGTTTTCGAGTACAACAAGTACTCGGGCCAACTTTGACACCACTAAAATATGTTGTGATCATGAGTTACGATCGCAGCTTAATCCAATATGTCTCATGCTGTATAATTGCCTCGTTAATTAAGGGCCCCCGCTCATAATTTATTTTATAGTTTTTGACATCGTAATGATAGATCCCAATGAATAAATTTATGATGTATTTGGAAAAATATGAGTAAAATATAATCCTTACGATTGAAGAATTTTTTTGGTTTGTTTCACTAGTTCGAATATTTAAAAAATTGTGCCCTTTCTTTAAAATTTCAGCCAGTTTTGTCTTTGTTACTCCAAATCAGCCATTTTAATAGTTATGTTTATAGTTGAAATTATTTAAATCTGTGTTTGTTTTATAAATTATTCAAAAATCTTATTCTTCGCAATGGTTATGACTTTTATGGTACGATATGTTATTATACATACTAGTAGAATTTGGTGTAAGCGTATAGACGGTTATTATATGAGATTGGGGTGGCCATGTATTGCATTTAACAACACCGTTGCTATTGCAAAGTCTTATTGTTACAAAAATTCTGCACAGCAACGACATGGATTATAACGTAAATGATACATTATAGTAGTGATAATACAACAATAGTTATAGCATATATTTGGTGTACCCGACGTGATCACCGTGCAGATCAGGACATGCGAAGAGTAACAAGCTCGAAAGTTCTGATCAACACAGCAGCTGTACGTGAGCTTTGTCAGAGAACACACAAAAGAACAAAACTACCAGGGAAGCGCCAATTCGACACAAATGTATAAATGAAACTAAAGCCTCCTTCCATGCTTTGGGTATATACCTAGTAACTAAAGATCCCTTCATAATTTTCATTAACATTGAACTTATTTCTTCAAATCCAGTTTTTAGAAGAATTGGACTAATGCAATCCAAACCAGGACTTTTATAAGGACCCAAACTTTTGACTGTCCATCTCAGTGTCTCAACATTCACCAACTCTTCAACCAAATCAAAATCTTTCTTCGTCGGTATAAAATTCTTAGACATTTCTAGTGTCTCCTCCTCGTCTCTTGTTGAATCTGGAAAATGATAATGAAGAAGAAACTCCAGCATCTCTTCCACATCCTGTGCCATAGTTCCATAGCTTTTCTTTAGTTGACTGAGTCTCACTTTATGTCCTTACATACATATCTTTGCCAAACGGAACTTCCATTGGCACAATCCACCTTCTCACAGAAGGACTTCCAAGATCTCTTTTTCGCAAGCTTTGTTTCTTCTTTGTAAGTCCGTTGAACAGTCCAATATTGTTTCCAATTTAAGTCTGATCTGTATCTAATTCCAGGTCTGTATAGCTTTCTTGATCTCTGCCGAAGAAAGCCAAGTTTAAGTGACCACCAACTTGCCCCTTTCTTCCTGCTTTTGATCAGAGGGCAGGACATCTTTTTGCTTTATTTATCGCGCTCGTTAGGGTTATCTCATCCATATCGATTTCTTCTGAATTAAGCTCGTATCCATTTATCTCTCTGAGTTTGAAATGTTTTGAGGAAGATTTCGTTGAAATAATTTTGCTTCGAGTTTTCTCTGGTTATGATGTCACTTATCTTCAATAACCTCTTCTGTATACTCAAATTGTATAGCTCTATGATCTGAAAATGTATTATTATCTAACACTCGCCAGTTGGCAATCTTATCCACACCATTGAAAGTAACATCTATTCTATCTGATCTCACTCTTGTAACAAATGTTGGCTTATCACCAACGTTCATTGTCTCTAGATTTGTACTTATTACAAAAGCAATAGATCTAGTCCTCTTTTATTACAATTGCTACTACACCATAAGGTATGTTGAGCATTTATATCACATCCCAAAATTAGTCTTATGTTGTTGCTATTACAGGAGTTCACTAAATTTCTAACATTACTGCTTGGTGGTGAGTCAACTTCATATGGCATGTATACAGCAGCTGCTCACAACGCCATGTTTCATTGAAAATTTCGCTGTCACCAAAATTACTCATAAATCTCCGCTGACTCTCTTTCTCAAATAAATTGCCGCACGATGGCGTACAGTGACAGCATTGTAAACATCGTATTCTGAATTCCATATAGGTGGCCTGTTGTATAACATATACGGCTCCTGAAGCAGATTGCAGTCCGGTACTAATTGTTTAACTTTACTAATTTAAACTGTGGCCTCCCTGCAGTGTTGCTGTATTTGAACTTAATCATTTCTGAGGAAAGATTATTGCTGTCGTTTATGATATTCACAAATAATCAGTAAGTTTCCGAATTTCTGTGTACAAATGTACTATAAGCTTTCAAGCGTTAAAAATCACTTACTATTAAGATTATTGAAGCGATCTTTTTATATATAACCTTTTGATCCTGATAGGTCCTGTTCCTAGAAACTGTGAAAAGAGCCTGCTCACTGGATTTTCCAATTTTCTCTGTTATCTTAAGCCCTTTTATTAATTTCTGATTCCTGCTAAACCTTTGATGAAACTTTAGCATGCTTTCTGGTTTATTGAATCAAATGACAGCCACATATACCTTAATTCTAGTTATCTTATATACTTCTAAGTAAATCTGATTTGTTTTGACCGCAGTTAAAGTGTGGACGATCGCCCACTTCTCTTTTTAAGTCTTCTCTGCAAGTCCTCGGAATTGCAAATGTCATCTCGAAGCATTATTGCTACAACCACACAGTGATAAAATACCAACCAGGAAAATCTATACTTCTGTTGGCATTTGCCAAGAGACTCACAATTATTTATACTGTGTAGTTTTTGTTCCTTGGACTAGGCACCACACCAAAAATTCTACATTGCTCAAATTCCGATCGAGGGATCGCTTTGAGAACTTCTGCATCCTCTACTATGATGCTCTGCACGGTATTCATAAGCCAAGCTTTGTAGCCTCATTTGCACATGTCACCTGCAAGTGACCGCTAAACACTCCCGAATCTTGGAAGTGTATCTCGTCATCGCAGGTAGCACTAAAGGAAGCTTCAATAATATCCTCGCGGATCTTGTCAAACTCTTCGTCAGAGAACGTTCTGTCCTGGTTCTCATCTACAATAATAAATAGTTGCAGAACTTTGCTGGTTGCTTCCTTATAACTTTTTGCTGGAGGCGCATTGAGAGCTTCAGGTGTGACACCTGTTACCTCACGGCTTCGCTTTACAGCATCCTAATCCGCACTGTTCACTGCCGATGCACTAGTGCTGGGTGTAGCCGATGCCTTCACAGGTGGTTCAGCCGGTTCAGCTTTATCCGTGAGCTTAATATAACTCTTGGTTTCTATCTGCTTCCGGACGATTGATTCAGATTTATTCTTATGCAGTGTTCACAGATAAATGTGTGATGCACTCACTGCACATTGTAACATGTATTGTCATGTTTATACCTGCAGAATTTGTGGCAATCATAATGCTTATTGCTATAAAATCTGTAGCGCCGCATTCCTTATTGCACTAAATCTGTATCAATGTTCACGACTAATGCTACATTTAAAATGGCGAAGCGATGCCAACTGTTACTACAAAACATATTTATTGTAGCAACAGCCAACATTTTTATTGCACAAATTGTGCAACTGGCACAACTATTGCACTAAATATGTAACAATAATACGAATTATTGCTACATGTTTCAAAAATATTTTGTAGCAATAAGCATGCTCATGCATGCTACAATGTGCAGTGAGTACATATATTTTTCAGTGAACACTGCATTACCCCCATGTTCCTCTACGGTTCACGATGGCATGTTGGTCATCCACTTTCTGATGCAGTCGCGCCGCTGAATCAGCTGAAATGCTGCTCGCATTAGCAAGGAGTGTCTTAAAACGAGTATCTGGGTTTGTTTGGGAGCGCGTAACGCAGCCCCCAAATTGATCCGTTAAAGCAATGGGGCAGTGAGGGTTTATTGGCGCTTACCCATGCCCTCCCCTCACTGGTCTCAGAAGCGGAAGGTTCGGTAGCGCTAAACGCAGCTTCCACTTCCACTTATGTGGCCCAGTCTAACTTCTGGTTCTCCGTAGAGCTGGTCAAGTGCTCGATCAGTTGGCACTGGCCTTTTCCTGACCTCTCATCACCTTCACTATGAGGATCTGAGGGCATGTCATCGTTATTATTATCCGTCTGAAAATAGTAACATGGCAAATATATTCCAGAAAATTATCTTTGATATTATCTTATGTCTCGCAATCCTATATCACAATTCCTGGTTGTCCCACATGGGCTCGAAAGTTAAATTAAAAATTTTTGCCTAACCGGGTCAGGTTTTCAACCAGGAGTGCAATGTAATCCATAACAGTCTGAAATTTCAGGTTTACTTCGTATTTGTTCTCGCTGAAACAACTTTCATTTAACTTTTCATAACCAATACATGGAAACGCTCTTTTATTCCATTAATCAAATATTGTCCGTTTGAGAATTTTTCGAAGTGCCGGACCTGCACAACGCATCGCTTACAAGGAATGCCCTATCTTCAGTCTCAAAATGGCAATTTTGTAACATATTCATTTCAAAACAAACGATACCAGAACCTGTTTTCGCCGCGTAACATTCGAGTAGACCGTAGCCCGACGCCACACGTTACCACACCTACGCTACGGTGAAGCAACAGGTTGGATTTGTAGTTGGTGAAATATGCTTGTCTTAGATTTTGCAGAATATATATTATATATGTGATTTAAAAAAGAAACAAAGTCAGGTCGGGTCGGGTAAGGCGGGTAAACTGTACCCGAATTCCGTTTTATTGCGGAGACTTGTTGCTGCTGCTGTGGTGTGTTTATGTACCTATGTATTATGTGCATGTATATCTTGTATTTATGTATGTATTATATAGTATACGTGTTTTAAACTACGATGGATAATTACTACCTTTGGCATAACAACAATCAGTCGAAAGTAGGAAATCAGCGAATCAGACGGCTTTGCCATCATTGCAATTTTTGTCAGATTAGACAATACATTCAGTTTGGCGGTTTCAACTGAGCATCATCCAGCATCAAGTAATTTTGGTTTAAGATTTCAAATCATATAATGACGTTCAGAATATTTTAGCCGACTAAATTATAACTAAGATTTATACGTTGCTATTTCAATTTCTTTGCATTTTCAACAAACTTAAGACATCATAAAATCATTCATTGTATTTATATCCTTAGGCAAATGTCGTTTCCCAAAATTTTGAAATGTCGAATTTGGAGCTGACATTCGAAACAACATTTGGTCGAAATCTTAACAG
This sequence comes from Trileptium ribeirensis, assembly GCA_030248225.1. Classification (NCBI taxonomy): domain Eukaryota; kingdom Metazoa; phylum Nematoda; class Enoplea; order Enoplida; family Thoracostomopsidae; genus Trileptium; species Trileptium ribeirensis. The sequence continues at coordinate 40,304 of JASANE010026364.1, forward strand.
ATTTTGTTTAAATTTGGATTTTTAAGTTTTTATGAACGTATGAACGTTCTTCAAACTTTTGAATGATTCAATTTTAGCTAATAGATATTCAGATTAATAAAAAATATAAATCTTCCATTTAGCTATTGAATAGAGATTCTGTTCAGATACTTGTCGGATTTTAAGCTTTAAATTTTGAGATGAAAATATTATCGTTTGGATGTTAGTTTTACATTGCTTGGATTAGACATTCGGTTAATGTGCGCGTTGTGTAGGATGTGAAAACACTTATATAAACATGCCCTTTTGAAACAGTATGTTTTTGAAAGACACCATGTTGCCATTCATGAGTAACCAGTTTTATTAATTTTATCAATACCCTATGATGGGCGACTATGAAAGAGTATGACACGCTCCAGCTTGCCTGTTTAATCGACGGCTTGCCTGTTTAATCGGTACATCTCGTTCGTTTCGCCCTTACTCCTCCCAAGGTTTCGACACACCAAGTTAATCAAAACATACGATCCACACGATCCATGTTCTTGGACCACCACATCCAAACCCCACCCAGGGTTTCGAACCACCGACTTATACCACACCCAGGGATTGAACCACTAAGCTAAAACCCTCCCCAGGTTTTCGACCAGCTAAACTCACAGCTTTCCAGGTTTTCGAACCACTTTTTCAGACGTCCATGTTTTCGACCCACTAAATTTTCAGTTTATTGTTGGTTCGAAATAGTGGAGATTCAAAATTGATGCATAAACTAAATGCTGTGTATGCCATGCTGCTAATCGAATGAACCAACCGCAGCAACGCAGATCGCTTTGAAGATCTGTTGACGAATCGGAACATGGCGACTTATAAAGATATTAGAATTTTAAAGATTTCGTTTAGAGTCTAGAGCGATAGAAAGATTTGCATAAGCCTTTAATTAGGTCATAAAATCGGACACCTATTGATTCCGTAATTCCATGGGCAGTGATAGGGAATGTATCTCTATAAGCCTTCAATTATCGCAGCAACATGATACTTGTTCTGATGCTTTAGAGTTCCACGCTCATTAGCCTGATGTTTGTTACTTATAAAGCAGTTTTGAATCTACACTATGGTTCAGAAATCCGTTGTAAAGCCTTTAATATGCGTAACCAGCCGAAAACATCGCTAATATTCATTGGATTTGTAGCGAAGATATATTACAGTTCGGTCAAAATATTTGTTACCGCAAGCACTGCTTTTGAGATTTATCTAAACCTATTTTGCTTCTAGCTTTAGGCTTACTTGATTTAGCCTTCAGCTATACCACTTTCAAGAAGTTTAGATTGTTAGCAACTATTTAATTACAACTATGATAATACAATCCAAATACATAATACGCTAAGTCCGGGTCGTTGACCTTTCATTATAACTTAAGCTATATCTTTGTGGAGGTAGAGTTGTCTACAACAAAAAATTAAATCTATGATTTATTTCTTACGAACTCAAACAATAATGCTATATAATACATTAGATCTTAATGGGTCGACGTATGCAACTCAATGCATCTCCTGGCGCGGCTATAAAGCCGCGAGTGCTTATTTTATCAGTTTTGCCTATCAACCAAGTCACAATTATTTTAGCGTAACAGTACACTTCGACAAAATCAATCAACTAAAACAGTAGATGCTTCTTTCAAAGGAGTACATTAAATAGTGTAAAAAATGATATATAAGTGGCGAATGGTAAACGCCAAATGATTTCGCTCCTGTACAGGTCTCTCCGGAGCCTAAATTTATTCAAACGGTACTATTGAACACATAAATTTATAAAATAAATCCCAAATTCATACATAAATACCACCATCAAAGTTACGCCTTCCTTTGCCTAAGTTTTGCTGATTCATTGCCCCGTGGGACTGGTTTCTATCACAATTCCCACATTATGTTGCGGCTGATTTTGATATAAAATGCAGACTTGTCGTTTGACATGTTCTCGCCGAAGAAAGCAGATATACAAATGTTTATACTTTCCTCCACATGTGCCCCTTTAAACATGTCCATTGCAATAGAGTTACATTAAATTTGAATCAAAAATGTTTTAAAAGTCCCGCCAAAAGTCGACTTTCGTCAAGAGTCTTTTTAAAACCAGTCGTTTGAAAACGAGTCCCTTCAAAATCAGTTGTATAAAACCGGGTGAATTTCATTTCAGCCAATCATTTCATTTTAATTCGAGGACCGAAGTTGAAACAATTATAAGTTTTACAATATCTATGCACACTTCTTATAGTAGTTCGCGCTAATCATATGATTATGACAGATTTGGGACGCAGACATCAAACGTGCTCTAACTGTTGATGACAGTTCGGGTGATGCATCTGTAGTTAAATAAATAGACAATCCCCAGCTTCTGTTATCACATAAGTGTCACAACTAAATCTTAACTTTTGCTAATATTATTAACATGGCGTTCTTGACTATATCCCGATCTGACAAAAACTAATTTTCTGCACATTGAATCTGCGGCGTTTAGGGTATAATGTCCACGTGGCTTGTAACTTTTGCACCCTGTAACCGAGACCATAAAGCAAAATGGTGTCAGTTATACCGACGGTGTATTGTGGAAGCTCGGTATATTTCCGAAACCGTCTGTCAAATTCTGTTCGGGATAGGTTATGCTTGCTACCGTTGTGTTTTTGACTATACAGTGTCATTGACGCATTAAATATACCATTCACATAGTATGGTTGACTTGACACCATAAATAATAGTCGTATTATAGAATATACCAACAGTTTAAACGAGCAAATTGAAATGATGGTTTGAAGCCGTTACTACTTGTTTCGGTGGGCTCACCTGCTAGATACGCATGGTACTCCTCATGCCAACCAAAAAGTATACAATAAGTGTCACAGCCAAGCTCTCTACAAATATTGAAATGATGGTTTGAAGCCGTTACTACTTGTTCTAGTTGGCTCACCTGCCAGATCGCATGGTACTCCTCATGCCAACAAATAAATATACAAAAAGTGTTATAGCCAAGCTCTCTACAAATGTTAAAATTTTGATCGAGTTTATCACACAGTCTGTTTCCCGCCAAAATGGTGAATTAGCTACTCTATGCAATTTTTCAACAATTATACATGGTTTCAGCCACACCATCTTCTGTACGTTCTGCGTGACGGCGTCAGGTGTCTTTAAGTTTCAAACAGCAGGGACATTAATGTTATGCGTTGTGTATGTCACACATCATGCCGTGTTGTTTTAGGTACATTTGGCGAACTATACTAACCAGGGATGGCATGGAAACAGGGGCGGACCCAGGGGGGATAGGGGGGATATATCCCCCCACCAGAATTTTTTGGAAAAATTTTTTTGGCTTCAAAAAACAAAAAAGGAGCGAAAAAAACGAAAAACGTTTTTCATCTTTAATAAAACTTGTTTGTTTTTGATACCCACAGGGATTTTACGTGTGCATATACACATACTTGCGCACGTTGCATTCGCTCCAGGTTGTCTGTTGTTGCATTCGCTCCAGGTTGTCTGTTTGTCTGAATGTTTTTGTTTGTAAGTGGGCATTTGTAGCGTTACGCGTTATTGGTTCTGTTGTTGTTGGCTTGTCGCACCGCATGCAGCCACGTAAGCTAGGAGTGGCTGCTGTGTTGAATGTCATAGCTAGGTGTATATTTTGCAGGTTGGTGAAATAGGGAGCTTTAAGGTTGGGGTTGCCAAAAATGTTTTTCAGGACCAAAAAATCGAAAAATAGGGGGGTCCCCCTGGCCAAAATTTTTTTGGCATAAATACTTCGAAATTTTTTACAGGCTTCGTGTGTACTACCTAAAATTATTTTTGTTTTATGTTATTTTTAATAAAAATGTATATATACATTTTATTTTAAGGGAAAAATTGATTATGTGAGTTCATAGGCAATATATCGTCAATATGATGCAATTACAAGTCTGGAGTCAACCGAACACATATTTCAAACATCAAAAATTTTTGGTATCCCCCCCACCAGAAAATCCTGGGTCCGCCACTGCATGGAAATGAGTTTTTGATTTGCATTTTCATCCCATTTCTATGAAAACTTTATGGCGAGTTCCGTGGAAATTTCCACGGAAATTTCCAGGACAATCTTGAACAAATCATTTTTGCTCAAAGGATGCTGTGAGAAATAATTACGTAGCGTATTCCACTAGCGCTTCTTAAACATAGCCATTTCTGTCCTGGTTGGTGCACGGTGAATCTTGGTCCACTACCTAGCATCCAACTTCTAGCCTATAGAGCTTACCACTAGGCATCCCCATCGCCGTAGGGGCCGCGCCCGATAGCCAGGTTGACAACCAGCCATGGAACCTGACATTTGCTGCTAGATACAAACCTTAACACTAGTTTGAAACATGAAGCCGGAATGCTAGAGATACAAACATATCTCTATCAACACTAAACGAGCCATGATTCTAACTTGCCTTATGTCAGTTATGCTACAAGATACAATATTTTATCTTATGGCTAATTGTCCAAGATAGAAACATGTCTCTTGGCCAAATTTTGCTGCAAAACAAACACTAGCTTTACATGACAACATACCAAGTTATGTGTTGGCCATTTCTATCCCAAGATACCAACTGCTCCCTTGACAGGGCCCTGTGCCTGACGATTACTCAGACTCATCGTCACTTTCGTTGGCGCTATAAGGGGCATGTTCATATAGTTTTGGCTTCTTCGGCGGTTATCTCAATCTCTTTTGTAATGAGTACAAGCTTTTTGCAATATTTGAGGTAAAGCATTGCTCGCAGAACCCTTCGTTGTGTTCATTTTCTAAGTTTTGATAGTATCGTGCCCGGCTTGATAAATGTCTGCTCAACTGCTGCTGATGAAACAGTTGTCGAAAGTATTTGTCTAGCACATGTCTTAAGAAGTGGAAAATGTATACCATCCTTTCAAAACCCGGCAGCGTTCGTAAATGGGTGACGTATGTTTTTGAATAACGCTTGCTCATCTGTCAATATAACATCAATTGATGGTTTGACACTCTTTGGTGAGTGTGAAGAGCAGCTAAACATTTGATCAAAAACATCAGCATTTTCCGATGGCTATTTGTCACCTTGGCTTTCGGGGGCGTCCCCTACGACGATGTTGATACCTAGCTGCAAATTATGTAGGTTAAAAGTTGAACGTTTGGTAGCGAACTAAGATACACCGTGGACCAACGGGAGCTGAAATGTCAGGGCATGCGAAAGACTTGAATTATTTGGCGGAGCATCAATACAAATTGAACGCGCCGTGATTCCTGTGGCAACATTTTATGGATGACAAAAGTGAATAGGATTACTATTTCAGAATTTTTGCATAAAAATGATTTTGAGAAAGCATGATATTTGGCAAAAAATATTTAAATATGGAACTGGAATTACCATGGAAATAAACTCAGTTTCTACTCCATCCTATTTCAAGGGAAATTTCCATTTCCATGCCATCTCTAATACTAGCACATTCTACATTTATATTGCTTTACCTGAACTCTATGCAAGGTGAATTCAGCTATTTGCCAGTTATTAAATCCTTTATGGTTTAAGAATTTTCAAAGAGTCATATTTCGGATTCAATTTATCATACTGTTGTTCCGTTAGTAATTCAATTGCAATTCGTTTATTGCAACTGTAATTATAGTCAAAGATGATTTCTGTTTTACATCTGTCCAAGCTACCATATTCTCAGCCACCGTCGTGCCTTTAGTGAACGAAATTCGAGAACAATACGCAATTTTTGTAGCAAATCCACATAATTGTAGAAAGGAAGCATAACTTGCTATGCTATTTTGTCCCAAAGATAATGCCATAGTTGTGGCCTTACCTGGTTTCGCCTATGTGCAACCTGAAGTCTATGCCGACGGTCCACCCGCATTTCTGCTTGTTTCTGCATTATAATCATGTGACTACTACTATAATGGCGAATTATTGCATAGCTAATCCTCAGGATTCTATTTATGGTTTTGCTTGATGATTTTCTTTTTAGTTTCCCTGTTTTCAATTATCACTAAAGTCCAACAATTTTTACGGTAGTTGGGAATTCGCTGACCGAGGCGCTTAGTATTATGTATATAGTATAGTGATCGCTTCGCTGAGTAGTTATGGGTGCACGTTTTATAATCGTAAGGTTACGCTGCGTTAGATGACCTTCGTTTAAACACGCTACGCCACATAATTTTCACGGCCAATAGACTAAGTACCACGTTGCTCTAAGGTACCCACTATAACATGAGTGTCAGCTTAGTGTTCGTAAGGTAAACAGAGTCTCTCTGTCGAAACCGCTATCTCGTTGCAGTGTGTTTCTGCAGCTCTAGCTGCTAAAACCCAGAGACGGGGATACCAGCACAACATAACTTGGAGACTTCCAACACGTTCCAATATATGCATTATGAATGCATTGGTCGAAGGCATAAAACGCTAAATGCACAATATCCAATATTTGTGTAACATTTCGCATGCAAGAATTTATTAAAATAATAAAGGAAATCAAAAGTAAATATTTGAAGCAACATATTTTGTGGTGCTAGAGCGGCACGAACATATAAAGATTAATAGGATAGTAATTGTAAAAGCTTATTCTTTCGGCTAGTTTATGCTCAATCTTTATTCTTCAAGGTCAAGTTAGTGGGTAAAGTTGAAACGATTGGTGGCTGGTTTAATTGTAGAATCCATAGTTCAAAGCATATGTTAGGTTCGTTCATTATAAAAGAAGTCCCAGCTAGACTGAGTGGAGGCACAGCTAAATTGCCATAACCTCACTCAAGTTTGATTGATTGACGTATGGCAGATTTTCAAATTACTTTTCGTAACTTAAACTTAAATATGACTTTGAAAAACTTTTCTTAAACTAATGCCTAAATCGTACAGTATTCAACAAACATTGGCGCCGCATCGGACTGAAACTATAGCATTCTGGTGCGAGTCTTGTACCCTAGCCACTGCGATATCTGAGAGCGGTTTATCGGTTCCTTAAGAAACTTTGCCAACCGAGGGAAAAACAATGCACACTCAAAATTACGCCACGGGACAAACTCGGTCAGAGCATCGATTCGCGATATATATACGCTCTGACAACTGTGTCATTTCAAGAACAAAGGTGTTAATTTATTTAATATAGTACCGTGTTGGGTTTACGTAATGGGTTTTAAGCCTTTTTAAGACTGACAGCTCGAATATATTTCACAGAATCAAATTTCAGAGTTGAATTTACCAGTATGCTCTTTTCGCAGGTATGTTGCCATTTGTGACGAGTTATTGAAAGTCAGGTTTGCGATGATGCAGTTACTATGCCACATCACGGTCTATACTACACTGCTAACTTCTCCATTGATATCCGGTACCATACCTCAATGTTTCAGAAGAGGATATCGTTTATCCTCCAAGGTTTTCTGTAGTTATGGACTGCCTCAATGTTGTTTGGAAGGGTACCGACTACCTACTAAAAATTCGCTGAAGTACTCTGTACTACCAAAACTTTGGCGCAGTAGACGATGCCATACTCGCCACACAAACTTGGACATATATATTCAATTACCCTTATTAACCGTTGCAGATAGGTCAAAAAATGACCGCTTCATCGTCAACCGTTAAGTATGACCAAAGTATCCTGCTCGTATGCGAAATTTTTATCATGAACAATTGTTATAATCAAGCAGCCTTGTAAGGCATTGATATATTATTATAGAACCTATAAAATGATAAATCTTGGATTGAACGCGGAAAACAATATCGTAGCCCTACCGGTGTTAAAAACATGTCTCACATTCGTATCGTGTTCGTTTTCGGAGCACTTATCTCGAACCTAAACCACTACTAAACAAAACTATAATTGAAATCAGTACAGTTCGGATTTTGCCCGTAAGCTCGTTCGTAAACCTGTTTAATATGTCGAAAACTTCAAAGAATAAATATGTATTATGTTATTGGTATTCAGATGTTTAATAGGAATTTGCATTTTTACGTACATTTTTTTAATTTCATAGAAATGCAGGGTAAATTCTGATTTCTACCACGTTTATTGAAAACACTGGCGTTGTTTCTTGAGAAAATATAATGACTCTACAATGGTTATTTAATAAACTAAGTATAATTTGTAAGCATTTCAAATCTTTGAAATAATACATATTTATTTCAAATTCCACTGAGGTAAACCTAAAACCCGTAAACAGCTAAAATCTTATAGCTCCATGTGACTAGATGAAGTAAACATTATTTTATTAATTCAGCTTTTACCAGCACAAAACTCAGTTTAACCATCTAGTGAACTTAAACTACAAGAATTATGTCTGTATCGCCTACCGATATGCGGCGCCCTGCTGCTTCTAGGCAACACTCGCTAATCTTAGTCTAATTAGTTTTGCTGATTTCTGCTTGTTACGTTAGCATTTTCTTGATTTCAATCCGATATTTCTGTTTATCAGGAGATCAAACACTACGACTGTTACTTAGTTTAATTAGAGACGATAAGCCAGAATCGTGAGCAATTTATTTAACTGTACGTCAGCCACCAACGCAACTGCTATTAAGCTTCGAAGCGCCTAGTTCAACTACATAATGAATCACTTCTGAAACGAAACGAAACACAGCCCTGTACTTTATAAATTAGACAGGGTTCCTCATTATTATAGTACTATTACTTAATATGACGAAATTACCCCAACTAATCCTGTGAGCAACAACGACGCTTTTATGTTTCTGTTGCCGTCAGAGACTTGACGTTAAATTATTTTCCAGCGTTTTTAACAAACCACAAATTTGAACAACCTAGAGGATGTGTCGTCAGTTAGGTTGGTGCGGGTCGACGAAATGCAGAAATTGCCTTATTGAACTTGCCTTTAGCATTCTGTACGATGTAAATTATAATTTGTCGCGTGCAAACTCGAACAAATATAAATTAATTACTAAGTGTAGTCTGGAAAAAGCAGAAAATAATGTCACAGCTTATCGGCTTTAACAAAAATTTAAATTTCTGTCAGTTGATAAATATGACAGTGTACATGGCAACTTCATATTACTAGCTCCAAGAAGTTTAATAATAACGAACAGACGTATGTGCATGTTGTGCTTATAATTCTTGCTATAATCCATAATTACTATGAGATCGCTTTTAGCTAAAATACTTTTATCAAGACTTCTGAATTTGGCTGAGTTTTAAGACACAAATTTATCCAAAATTTTTGAAATGTAATTGCGAGATATGTCTGCTCAGTTTCTGTCCACCTCCGAACAACCGCTATTACGTTTAGACAATGATACAACTAAATAAATAAAAACTCTATATAAACAGCATAGTGAGATAAAGTATCAAAGTGGTTGCAAACACATTCCTGTTCCACCACCAAGCAACCGTTATGTTATCTAAATGAAGATAATAAATTTGGTCGATGCACTATTGTATCGTTTATCGTAAATTTAATACATCATGCCATAATTTATGAATAAACAGCTGACCATTCCTTGCTGATATATTTTAGGCGATAGATGTCAAGCAGAAGAAACTTAAATTCGTATACGTGAGTATCGTTTTGACGAAGCATACGAACTACGGTACCACCAGCGGAAATGAATATAGGGTTCAACTATTTTTCAACGAAACAGCTAAATATTTGTTTCTCAAACTCAAGCTTACCATACAAAACTGACCGCGAGTGCACGCGTAGTGCTCCAAAGATATAAATAATAGTCTATGTCCGTGTTTGCCATGTGCCGCTACACTAGTGCATTCAACGAGGTAAAAGCTTTCCTAAAAAGGCAACTTCAATGTTCACTTGCACAATGTAAAACAAAACATCCTGCGAAAAATACATGCTCACATGGGAGAGTGGAATTTACCTTCCTGACGCGTAGGCCCCACCCCCCACCGCGTACAGCCGATCCTCCTAGGACCTGCAGTGTTTCGGATTTCTGAGCTCCACTAACACCCCATCCAGCTACCATCTAATAATACATGGCATCATCTATTAAGCACACTGAATATACTACCATTGCAAAGATACTAATATATCGCCGTACAACTGTACTCAAGTAGGTGCCTGGCTCTGTAATTGTTACTTAATTCCCGGACCCTGTCACTGGAACCATATTATAAATTATTGTCGAACAAAATTTCGGATAAGGCGTTGCCAATCATTAGTTAGTGTTTCGACTATCCGTTTCTCGGTTAACATCGTACACGTTACATGCATAAATGTGTATACAGTTATTTTATGAATTGTGAATAGATAATATTAGAAAAATGAAATGTTTAAGAACAAAATTGTTGTCACCATAGATTTCCAACACAATAACAAAGCGGATTTTCACATAAACACTGTTTTTGCAAACTAAGAATTAGAGTTTGTCGAACAAAATTTCGGATAAGGCGTTGCCAATCATTAGTTAGTGTTTCGACTATCCGTTTCTCGGTTAACATCGTACACGTTACATGCATAAATGTGTATACAGTTATTTTATGAATTGTGAATAGATAATATTAGAAAAATGAAATGTTTAAGAACAAAATTGTTGTCACCATAGATTTCCAACACAAAAACAAAGCGGATTTTCACATAAACACTGTTTTTGCAAACTAAGAATTAGAGTTTGGTGTGTAATTAATTATATGGTTATAAAGACACAATAGCGTATCGAAAGTTATGGTTAAAATGATTAAAATGAGATATCGCCGCTGGGATGAACAATACGTATGTCAACGTAAATGAACTGCAATGGACCGAAATTCTGAACTAAATTCGACCCAGCATTTGGACATGCCTTTCAAATTGAAAAAACTAAAGATGACCCTAGATAAAGTCTAATTTATTCAACGATATTGTAAAACATATAATTCGTCGCTTTACATTGCATTTGGTACCAGGGATACTCAAAATTCTGAACTAAATTCGACCCAGCATTTTTACATGTCTTTCAAATCGAAAAACAAACTAAAGAAGACCCTAGATAAAGTCTAATTTATTCAATGATATTGCAAAACATATAATTCGTCGCTTTACATGGCATTTGGTACAAGTGATATTCAAAATTCTGAACTAAATTCAACCCAGCATATGGACATGTCTTTCAAATCGAAAAAACTAAAGATGACCCTAGATAAAGTCTAATTTATTCAACGATATTGCAAAACATATAATTCGTCGCTTTACATGGCATTTGGTACAAGTGATACTCAAAATTCTGAACTAAATTCGACCCAGCATTTGGACATGTCTTTCAAATCGAAAAAACTAAAGATGATCCTAGATAAAGTCTAATTTATTCAATGATATTGCAAAACATATAATTCGTCGCTTTACATGGCATTTAGTACAAGTGATACTCAAAATTCTGAACTAAATTCGACCCAGCATTTGGACATGTCTTTCAAATCGAAAAAACTAAAGATGACCCTAGATAAAGTCTAATTTATTTAATGATATTGCAAAACATATAATTCGTCGCTTTACATGGCATTTGGTACAAGTGATACTCAATTTTAAAAATTGAATTGTTAATTTTTTCAAATATAAAGTATTGTTGACAAACAGGATCATAAATTCAATAAATTAAAATTAAAATAAAATAAAATTCAATAAAATTCAAATTAAATAAAAATAAGATTCAATAAAATCAAAGTTTCATTTTGAACATTTGATAAAATGTATAATCCCATATACACAGAATCTTCATCACAATTATTAAAAAATCTTATTAATTAATTACTAAAATCTTAATTAAATGACTCAAGGCCCAATTGGCGAAAGATGTATTTCCAAAAATTCAATATTAAAATTAGATTTCACAGATGTAGTTGTATCGTAAACACCTATGACATTTTATTAAACCTACATTAATGAATAGAAACAAAACTTTAACATATTTTCGAAAGCAAAATACTGTTGAAATTCCGATAAATTATACTTTTGTGAAAAGTTTGTTGCTTTTCAAAAATTCAAACCATTGTCACTCTCTTGTGTTAAAAGTTATGTTCTTTTAAAAATGAGGAAAAACTTACTAATTGGTCACTGTGAGCATTTTAGTTCTCAGAGCAGACCGTTTATGGAAACAAATAGTAAGGTTGCGCTTAACCTATGTTTGTTTACTGACATCAAAAATATAAATAGGTTTATGTAAAGACTATAGGAGTATTTCACTTATTACCATAGAAATAGACATAATGATATACACAAAAGATAATATGCAGCGATTAATGTTAAATTTTTGATTACACAGCTATAAATAGAATTTTATAATTAAAAATATAGACAGGCTGCCTGTCGGGATAACTGTAATTATTATATCAATTCGATGCAGAATTATATTGAGGCGACAGGAATATTATAGATAGGATTGTGCAAATCGGATCTAAAAACTGTAATAATATGATCAGTATCCAAATACATAATGTAATATATATAATAAAGCAAATATATATAACAAAAATAAATTCATTGTATAATTTGTTTGATTCTTCTAATTATTGTCATAAAGCAAAACTCGAGAAGTCTTATAGCAGTTATTTCCCATTACTGTTTGCAGTAAGGAAATTCATTGCCATGAATTTGGATATTAATCCAAACAATTACTAAATCCTAGCGTGTGCTAACTACAACCCTTGGATGTACCATTAATGACTTTGATGAAGCAACAAAGTCGAAAAGTTTACATAATTCTCAGTGAAGTTTTTTTAACTATTAAATATAAGTGCTAAGAACTTATACCTAAGCTTTATGATCGGGTTTAAGACTATTTTTTCTTTCTTTTTTTATTTTTAATATGAATTTTAATATCAATTAAGACAGATTTTAATATCAATATTTGAGTATATAATATAACGTCACACGACCATGTCAGGCCGTCAGCCGTGTGGCTCCCTAATTATCACCACTAGAAAACATTTTATTATTTCTTTTACTAGTCACAATACACGTAAAAGATTACAAAACTGTACTGAGGCAAAGATTATCAGATAAGATATAAGGAAAACAACAAGCAGATTAACTTGTGAATTACATATAACGATTTATATACGACTAGTTGGGTGAGGATGGCTAATTTTCAACTATAATAATAGCGCTCCACTTGGAAATTTAGGCAAATTAACACTCTGTGTGCGGTATTTAAATAAGGAAACGGAACACGATCTGACTATATTTTCCGGTAAGTTATGCCATGCATTAGTCGTACGAAAAGTGAATGAGAATTTAACTCTATTAAGTATAACAAGTCTGCATCTATCAACTTAGGGGAGTTCCATTTCCTGAATGCGTCTAGTATTCTTGTCGATTGGTAACAGGCAACAAGAGAACTGGTTCTCAACATAAGAATGTGTATTTTAGAATCTAAAGCAATATTATGTTATCATTGTGGACAGACATCGCGTTGGTTTAATACAGGCAACATAAAGATATAAAAATAAACGTGAAATTAGAACGAAAAAATTCTTAAAACGAAGCCAACGTTATAGAGCTGCGCACTAGAAGTAGCATACGCCGCATAGCAGAAAATACAAAATGATTGAGCTATACCAAATATGTATCACATTGACTATTCAAAAAATTTAACGCAAAATGCCAAATACCTGGTTTCAATACCTAAGTTCCAGGTGTTATGCAGCGTCAAGTGTAATCGGCTTATTCGTCCTTAAACAAAAAAGCTGTAAGTATTGATTTGTTATAGTGTATTGTGATTGGACACGCCACAAAATAGGCATCACATGCATACATACATTGCCTTAATTTCATGCTTTAATTTTTCAGACTTAACAGTGCCCGGCAGCCATGGTTGTTTCAAAGAGCAGTTAGCCCGGGCCGTTCCTGGTATGAGGGCCTGATTGGTACCGGATCAGGCCGTGGGTCTAAATTCTCTCCTCTACAAAACACGCACCGAGAACTTTTGCACCCGATTAATCTGCCTGTTCCATTTTATAAATCCGCGAAATGTATGTGTATGATTGTCTGAAAGCATTTCTGAAGTTATGAAACCTCGTCAATGAAAGATAAAGCCAAAATAAATTAACAAAATAATGAAATCGAACAAGACTTTAATCTTGCAAATTTGACCCAAATCGGAGTATCCAATCCTAAATTACAGAATGTGCCAAATTATAGATTGCCGAATTATAATTTGTCTAAATTATACATTTTAGCTTTTCGAAAAATAGATCCCAATTAGAATGACCATTGTTAGTTAATACTAAATAATATTGAACACCGAAATTAATTAACATTTTAGCGTTAGATAGGTTCTAGCCACCCCTTTGCTTATTGAAGTGATCTCTGTATTAATATTTCAACCGTAGCTGCGTCAACTAGTGCCAAATACAGTGAAGATTAAGTAAAATTAGTAACTCTTTCTGAAGGTGCAAACAAAACCATTAATTGAATTAATTTGAGTATAAAATGGAGTTGCCCAGCCACTGACCTTTAACAAACTGCCAAATACAGTGAAGATTAAGTAAAATTAGAAACTCTTTCTAAAGGTGCAAACAAAGCCATTAATTGAATTAATTTGAGTATAAAATGGAGTTGCCCAGGCACTGACCTTTAACAAACTGCCAAATACAGTGAAGATTAAGTAACATTAGTAACTCTTTCTAAAGGTGCAAACAAAACCATTAATTGAATTAATTTGAGTATAAAATGGAGTTGCCCAGCCACTGACCTTTAACAACTAAACACAGTTCACAAGGGCTTGTAATATTGCATTCTCTATCTTACATCATACGTGGTCAAAAAGGGGTTAGGGGAAGTTCTTCGGGAGGCTCCGATCCTCCCAACAACGACCTCCCCTCTCCCCGCCGCTGCCCTTGAAAGGCCACAGGTGTCACCGCAATGTCCCGGCTTTGGGCTTTGGACCTCGATCGATGTATGCTCTGAAATGTGTCAAAGGAACGAAGATTTGCCACATCCATCTGTCGATTTTTTTGATCTATCTATCAAATTTTTGAACAGTGAATACAAATCCACAGAGGAACTACTGCAATGTATTGATACAGCTAGGACGCGTGGGCACGCGCTGAAACTACGCAACCTTAAATTCAAAACAAACATTTTGAACCACATCTTCCCTAATCGTATTATAAATCCTTGGAACAACTTACCCACATAGGTTGATAATAAAAACTTCGTCACATCTTTAAGCTCGAAAACTCTTAAATCACTGCTCACTCAAGTGCACGTCAAACACTATTTGAAATACGGTAGAAATATGTAGCAAATGCGAAGGTACTACCCAACCCAGTACTCGAAAACTTTTAACTCGCTGCTCACTCATATTGACCTCAAACACTATTTGAAATACGATAGAAATATATAGCAAATGCAAACAAAGGTACTACCCCAACCTAGGATCACATATATACTACTCTTTCTGTATTCTAATAATTGACAAACCTACGTATGACACCTAAACAAGCTGAAAAAGTAACCTATTTTTTTGTAACATGACAAACTACTATAGGGAGATGTAAGAGGCGAGGTCCCCCCTTTCTTTCTGCTATATTTATTATTCACTTCCTTCTTTAAAATTTGTCTTATTATAAAAAATATATGGCAGCGCTCTGCGAACGCTAGTAATCATGCCGTGCGGACGAGGTTTAATGATTATTCATTCTTGAGTCGAATGGACGCGTTTCACAAGCAGAACTCTGCAGTAAATGTAACGTCTCGTATGTACCATAGGAATTGAATAAAATTTACATTGTATTGTATAGATAAGAAAAAATCGAAAATTTATTGTTGGTAGAACAGTAATACACGACGATAGTCTCATTCATGTCACAGAAATTCAATTCTAACACAACCTCTAAACGATGACGATAGAAATAATCACAAGTTTATCGTTGGTAGAACAGTAAGTAATACATTTCGATACTCTCATTCAGTTCCCGGAAATTCAAATCCAACGCAATATCTAAGCGCTAATAAAACATCGCAAGTTTATGGTTGTTAGTACAGTAATACACGACGATAGTCTCATTCATGTCGCAGAAATTCAATTCTAACACAAGGTCTAAACGATGAAGATGGAAATATTCACAAGTTTATCGTTGGTAGGATAGTAAGTAATACACGTCCATACTCTCATTCAGTTTTCAGAAATTCAAATTCAACGCAATGTATAAGCGCTAGTGAAAAATCGCAAGTTTATGGTTGTTAGAACAGCAAGTAATATTTGGTAGCAGTTCGTAGAACTGCGATAGTCTCATTCTTACTGCAGAAATTAAAATCGAACAAAAGTTATAAGCGCTGATGCTAGACGGAAAGCGCAACTTATCATCGGGGATTTTTAATAACTGTTTACTGTTTTATGTCTGTTGGGTGGTGATGTCTGGTTGAATTTATTATAGTTTCAAGTAAAATTGCAAAATTCAGTGTGGTAGTTATTATTAGGGTGAAGTTGATTGCCGTCAAAACATGTTGTTGTGTGAATCAAACAAAATGTCGAATTGGTACGAAATATTGACATAGATCGAATTAAAATAATGCAATTTGTATAATTTTACAGAATATAGTATGAATTACCTTATCCCGGGTTTGTCGTCCGCTGTCTCTATTCGGCGAATTGGCTAATTATTATTGTTATTATTAAGTTAATTAGTTATTTCATCACCTAATGATCAAAACAAGGCTAAATCAATAGCATATTTTGCTCACGTTGACGACTGCAGTGAATATGGTTTTTCTATAAATATCTGGTGTCGTTGTTTGATTAAAACCTTAAAAATAAATTGTTTGCTATGAAGCCGTACCACGAGATGATTATAGCTGCTTGAATGCAGCCGCAAACCAAACCATTGCACTATTAACATTTCGACGCGGAAGCTTAAGCCATATTTTACGAAAAGCTAAGCGAAATCCAATCCCAAATGTTTCGTATAGACCACCTATACTATATCATAATGTCGTCAAATAAATGATGAGATAATTACGACAACACTGCAGCCCTGGAAGATATGTATGACCCATGCCGAGCAATGGTTATAATAGAAATACAAGTTATCTTAAACCCCATATACGAATCGCACAAGGTCACCTTATGCGTATGATGTAGAGGTGAGAACGGGCCGAAATTTTTCGAGGTCGGCCCGGCCCGGAGGTCCAAAATTTCGGCCCAGCCCTCCCCGCGCCGTTTGTAACCAGGTATAGGCAATCTCAATATATAGCAAACAAGTGATATAAAGATAAAACGAATATACGAAATGACCCCGAAAGGAAATTCTTAACACTAACCCAAGATATCCGGTTACTAATCATTTGGTCTCATCCTGTGGTGACAACGAACTGAATTTTCTGGCCCTATATGATCCGTTGGAAATCGAGGTCGGCGCGGCCCGACTCGCTCGGAATCAGGTGTCCGCCCGCTCGTCACAGTCTTGATAAGTGCGGAAAAATATTTGAACGCAAGTTGTCTATCATACTACAACTATTACATACCTATATCAAAATTATACATTTACATGTGATATTTTAAAATCAGTGCGTAGCCGTCATGTTCCTTCTTCCGAGATACCTTGGGCGTTAGTTGCACAAAATCCAAAAATATGCAAGTTTTGAAGCAAATCCACGACCTTATAGAAACTAAGTGTAGCGTTTAATACACTTTTGCAGCAGACGTATTGTACCCTGGTTGTGGCTTTTATTACTTTTGGCTATGTTCAAGCTAGACATTTGACACCGACCGTTCAAGCCAATTTCCATTAATTGGTGTATAATATGATGCAGTGATTATCGTGTTTACTAATTAGGTAGGGTGTCTTATTTAACTATTGTTTTTTTAACTTTTTTCAAATACACGAATTAAATTTCAATTTCTACTGTAGTAGGGATTTTGCCGACCGAGGTTCCTCTCTATCGTAGAATTTTCCAAAATTAATGAAGTTAACATATAAATGTGAAATACTATTTACATGCTATATTTTCATGTCGATGTACGAGATCAATAATATATATAACTGGAATTTATTGCAGTATGTGCTTTTACCGATTGTGACTTAATAGTGCTGGAGATTAATTGAGCGGAGCGAAGCGAAGCGGTTTTGTTTTTGTCAGAGTAGATAAAATCGACACCGTCTAATCGTAGCAATACGTAACTGAACGAAGTACATA
>JASANE010026367.1:0-19607 GCA_030248225.1 Trileptium ribeirensis
ATTGGGTTAAAACCTATTTCAGTCAAATATTATATACTAAGACTGTGCCCGACTAAGAGTCTGGCGCAGTCTTAGTCAAGTTTTATATAAGATATGACGCTTAAGATGAAGCCAAGGAATGAGGATAAAAAGCTTTTTTATCAAGAGTAGCATATAATCATTTCACTTACGTCCCTAAAGGTTATATTGGTCATAAAAGTTATACAGTAATATTTATATAATGTCCACAATAGCGACGCTTAACGATTTTGAAATCTAAGATCTATTCTAAACATATTACATGTAAAACTGGGTTCATACGCTAGGAATTTCTGCTCAAAATTTGTAGCTCAATATTGTGAACAGGTTTTCTGTAATCGGAACAAAATCTGGACAGTCGTCTAACTTAATTTTTTGTCTTTTGTAAAAGAGTGAATTCTTGAGCATCAATCAGATTACATTCGTAGCCATTTCTTCTCTTGTCGTATCATCGCACCGTGGAATATGCTTGACAGCAACACTGTAATTTCACAAAATTTGGACAAGTTCAAAAGTAATTTGGGAGAGGTGCGGAGAATGCCACGCTAAGGCAAGCACCTCTAAACCCTCTTAAGGTACGATCAGAATTGTGATACTTTAATATTTATCGGGACATTTCCTTTTACCCTTCCCCACAAGATCGCAATTGGTCAACCTGAAAACCGGAAATCTAATCTACGACGAATATTCAGTTTGTGTTTTATGTATATATATATATAACAGAGATCTAATTATTCGGGCTGTACAAACTAAAAGATGAAAAATCTAAGTTCCAGTAGTAATGATCCGTATATTTTTAAATATATTTGAAATTTTTGAAACAAAATATTTCAGACATATATATTTCTGCGCCTCCTTAAGATTGCGATTTCTAACCTTTTCCCATTTAAATTTATTTATCAGATTCTGGTCATATTTTAAGCAAAAATGAAATATATTTTGGTGAACGTTTTAAAGAAGTTTTCTGAAAAGTTGAATTTAATTTAATGAAATTTGGACGGATATTGAAAAGTAACAGTTACTTCCCTGTTTGTTTACTGTGGGAGTTACGAAGAAATACTTTAAACCTTTGAATATGCTAAGAATGTTCTTGGAATACAAATAAATATAGCTAGAACTGTGTCTTTTGCTGACGCTTACGCAAATAAAACATAAATGCATGCTCATTGACGTGGTGAGTAGCGGCTACCCAACCAGTGATCTCAGATCTTGAGCATGTATGCTAGACCTAATGTGTTAGCTTCGGAAATGCAACACTTACCAGTACACAGTGTTCTCGATAGTTCGTCCACACTGTCGGTACTTTTCTTATCGTCGCGTCGCTTTGATATTTCCAATTCTGGACACCAAGTACCGTCGCAACAACATAATACCACAAATGAACAAAATATCAACATGTGACTGGTCGCAGTGAGCAATGCTGTAACTACTAAATTTGAAATATCCTCAACGGAATCCACAAGGATCATAGCGGTTTGCTCGTGCTAATATTTTGGGAGTGGATCAAATCCTATATTCAAACCGTCAAACCACCGCGGTCGAGAAAGCATTAGTGTTAACTAAACGTTAAGTTTTACATGAAAATAATTTTATTACTGTTTTAAACGGCAGTAGTTAAGCCAAGTTTTTAGCGACATTCGAGCGGTAGAATACATTACCAATGTCAGTAACGAACATCGTATAAACTTATCTCTTTTCGATAAATTTAGCTTTATTTAAAATAGAATATGCAGATTTGGCATCAAAAATTTAGACAAAATCAGATAAAACCATACAAAGGTTTCATATGAAAACAGCATTTCTTTGCTCATATTTTTTGCACATTAAGGGAAGTTTGGCCACTTGTTACACCGTGGAAGAATCACTGTTAACAATGTGTGAAATTTAATTAATATATATATTATTTGTGGGCATATACACAGTAAAAAGGCACAGTAAATTTTGAATAGTAAATAGCTAGTTATTTTCCAACTCAGTAAATGTGTCATATTAGGCTCAAAAAAATTTGGCTCAACCAGTCACTAAATCTGACAATTTCTACCCAAAGCTGAGCCGAAATATTTTATTTCTAGACAGAAAAGGACTTCCTGAGTGAATAAAATTCCCAGTCAAAGCTTCTAGAATGTACGGTGTAAAAATTTGGGGCAAATTGAACCGTCATTCAATCACTATAAACTGTGACAACAAATTAACTTTATACTTGAGGTAAATAGTATTTAGAGTTCATAAATTTCATCGCCTTTACTCCTCTATCACGGCCTTAGAAATGAACATAACGACGCAGACTCTTTAGAAAATTTGAACAAAATCGGTTAATTCAAAGGGATCAAAGGAAAGTTATCGATGACAGACAGCAATCTACAGACAATAAACACAATAATTATTGGGTGAAAAATTTTACAAAAGTGCATATTCGCAATCGCTGCCCAATTTAGTTATAGATGTTGTAAAAACGATTAAGATTATAGCGAAAATTTTGTCGAAGGATTTCTTATATTATTTTGTCAATTTAAGTTGAATATACAATCTGACATTTCCAATTTCGTTTAAAAAGCAAGTATGTGGCATTCCGCGATAGATAGGGGCAATGACACATATCGTTAACCCTAGCAGGTTAAAGAAGATACGATTATAGAGGAGGTTTTGTGATTCGCTCATAGTCTATGCGTCCGAATACGATTTTTGCCGATTTAACGCTTTATATTTGCCAGTGAAGGTGCATTCAACGGTAAGAAATACATATATGTGTTGTTACAGCTATTGATATACGATAAATTTTGTCGAAAAGGGTTTATAAACTATAAATATATTGTTAAATATTAATCAACTATATTTACTAAAATCAAAATGTTAAATCTAAATAGAGCCGAACCTGCCACACTAGCCAAGCAAATTACTGTCACTGGAAAAGCGGACAAATGCATGGCCAATGTAGACATGAGATGTGATGTTACATTCGGATTTGACAGGAATTAGACTACACCTGATGATGGAGCTGAACCGTGCTACAGAGCATCAACAATCAGTGAATACCGACCACATGCATGCCGAGACCGCGGAAAATGAAGGAGGCAAAATGTTAATTTATGAAATAAAAATTAACTACAGGAAATTAATTATGAGTCAGAAATAAATTTCGTTGGGGCGGCAGCCCCCCGACTTAGGCTTAGTGTATGTGTCATATAAGAACCTGTAGCTTAGGCTAAGACTAAGGCTTAGTGTATCGAGAACGGCATGGCCTGCTGTTTATTTACGCCTATCAGGGTTACTTTGGCCCTCACGGTTGCGTAGCTTTTACTCGTTCGAACTACTCGTAGAAAATGCTTCAACTAGTGCTTGTAAACATTTTTGCTGAGTGAATATAATAGTATAATAATATAATAATATAATATAATAATAGCAAGCTGATATAATATAATAATAATAATAAGTGAATATAATATAATAATCATAGCAAGCTGCTCCTAAAGCATTTGGTTAAAAATTTTGAAGGTTGGGGTTTGTTATTAAAAATTTGAGTTCGGTCATTTATAGCCTCAAATGTGTTCGTATTGGGAATGTTGTATGTCGTTTTTAGGTTTAGTAGTGTATAAATAATATAATATTTAGTAGATAATAAAAATATACCTTTTCGGTCAAGCGTCAGGTGGTCGAAGCTTATAAAATGAAAGCGGCTTTTTCCGGTCCTGTTTCGGCACTACAAGTAAGCTTTGTGTTTATGGGTTTAAGTACTGTAGCACTAAATGAAGAGATTGTGTTTCGAATTTTCTATATACGGTACCTGTGATCTATGAATTTCATGAAGTTTATTTCATACTGTAATTTATCAAGCTTTATTATGCGAAATTATATGCATATATAAAAGTTTTTGGTTTACTTTCACTAGAGGTGTGAACGAGGAGAATTTTGTCAACTTTGCACATTTTAAATCGACTGTAAGCCCGATGGGCTTTCAGGAATTCCTCCCGGCCCCTTTTGAAATCGCCTGCCGAGTCATATGGCCTGACCCATGGGCCGGGCAGAATTAGGCTTGGCACCATTCTCACCTCTATTACATCGTTAGGCTAGAATTTTTATATATTTTCCAAGTTTATTCTAGCAATTATAAGAAAAGTTGTGGTGGCATTTGGTTTTTATTTCAACGAATATCTATGTTAGCTTTAAGTATGTTCGTTTTGTATTTTATACAGTTTTGTAATTAAATTATAGACAATTGCAAAACATACACTGCAATTTTGCCGGTGTTAATTTTAACTCAGGCTGAGTTGTGTATAGTTTTAGATGTCTGAAACCGGATAATATCGTTTAAGAACGAGTTCGACTAACTCAGAGTGCCGAGTTAAGAGGCAACTCATGCTTGAGTTAAAATTCTCTTCAAACTGGATTAATTTAGGTTAGAATGATTTTGAAAAAATTTTTGCTCAGGAACTTTGAGTTTGAAAGCTAACTCAGCGTGAGTTAGTTTTACATAACTCAGAGATATTGAGTTAGATTTGCACCTAACTCACAAAATTTTAACTCACGTATGAGTTAGAATGCTTATCTCAGGAACACGAGTTACCTGTTGCACCCATGCTGAGTTACTTGGAACTTAATAGGATTTAACTCAGAGCAATGAGTTTAAAATTTAATTCAGGCGTATTTACAGCTTAAATCTTGATTTATGAATACATTTTGTCTACGATCCGGTATCCTGTTCTGTTTTCAATGATATTACAATATCACATCAAATATTTGGTTTATGTTTAAGTCTTGATTTTTCTTTTATATTTTAACTGTTGAAAGTCACACTTTTAAATATAAAATTGACTTGCATATTATACAGATATGCAAACATATATATATATAAAGACATGTATATAGGTATATAGTGTATTTTCACTTAATATAATGTATATAGGTATATTTTCCGGGACGCTATTTCAACACATTTATTGATCTTGGTTTACTGAAGCATCAACATATAAAACAATTTTATTTATTTTTCAAAATTATTTTGTCTACTAGTTTAATATCGGATATGTGTTATTATCACGAGGCGTTATTCTATTATATTAATATTACTGTACTAATATATATTAAATTTTAATAATTCATGCCTTATTAAACATTTCCTAAGACTCCTAGAATATTCTTATTTTATTATATTTAAAAATTTTAGTTATAAGGAAATAATATTTATTATATCTGTGCATATGAGTTGAAGAATTATATATCTGTAAGATAAAATTTTGAGTTCGAAAAATTTATTTTTCTCCACCGATACAGGACTACAATCATAATAATGATTATATCACGTTAAAATTTTAATTTTAAACTATTTCTCAGAATATGGTCAGGTAAGCAGTTTTATAGCTTTGGCGTTATTTTTGAAATCATTGGAGAATTGGGATGATTGGGAAAACAGGGTTCTAATTTAGCAAGAATACATAATTACTCGTAAGTGGTATCAACTCCGTTTCTGAATTGTTGTTTATTAAAAAATCTAATCAATTTGCATCATTATAACTAATTTTATGTAACGTAAACAGGAGTGAAGCAAGAGAGAGCGAGAGTGCAATCCCCCACATTTCGAACTAAAGTGGGCGACCGGTATGCGGCCCGCAAATTTTTGCCAGGGCCCATCGGCACTTGTGAGTGCGCCCCCAGTTCTGAGTAGCATAGTAAACGTTAAGCATCGTCTAGAGCGTTTCCTGGCTTATTTTTTTGCAAATTGGTATAAGCATTTCCATTATAAGAGTTTAAATACAAAAAGGGTAAAATTTTGTTGAGATTTGTTGGATAAAATATTTTAGGCTTTGACTGATTTAGGTTTGCTTGCTGTGTGATTGCGTATAATTGTAGAATATTACAAGAAAATTACGCGAAATGCAAATAGGAAACTGTGAAACATAGAATGCCGTATTGGTAAATAAATTTTGTTGTTCGTTGAAGAAGCTAAAAAGTCTTTAACTTATGTAAACAAACATAAAGTATCATTTAGCTCACCTTAGGAGAAGCTTAAACTCGATTTCACCGATGCTAGGTTAACCTTAGCTAGATTGCAATGGCTTGTGTGGATGTTAGCCGATGATAATGTTGAGACTGAAGGCTGATGTATATAATACAGTAAATCAACAAGTCAATAAGTTTTAAAATTTGCGCAAACTTAAGTGAAATGCTTATGAAAAACAGAGGTTTGAAATTGCATTTAATGAAAAACATAAACTAAATTTTAATGAAGTAGAAATGTCGTTGTGGATACAAGTATTTTTATATCGATATAGGCCAATAGTCATACACGGGCGAGCTCCGATATCCCATGTGGGGATAGCTGGTGCGACTTGGAGGGAGGTCGTCGCCAGGGGAGATCGGAATATCGGCGGTCTAAGGGAAGTCGTCAGGTGGAAACAAGTATTTTTATTTTGATATAGGCCAATAGTCATACATGGGCGAGCTCCGAAGTCTCATGTGGGGATAGCGGGTGCGACTTCGAGGGAGGTCGTCGCCAGGGGAGATCGGAATATCGGCGGTCTAAGGGAAGTCGTCAGGTGGAAACAAGTATTTTTATTTTGATATAGGCCAATAGTCATACATGGGCGAGCTCCGAAGTCTCATGTGGGGATAGCGGGTGCGACTTCGAGGGAGGTCGTCGCCAGGGGAGATCGGAATATCGGCGGTCTAAGGGAAGTCGTCAGGTGGAAACAAGTATTTTTATTTTGATATAGGCCAATAGTCATACATGGGCGAGCTCCGAAGTCTCATGTGGGGATAGCGGGTGCGACTTCGAGGGAGGTCGTCGCCAGGGGAGATCGGAATATAGGCCGTCTAAGGGAAGTCGTCAGGTGGAAACAAGTATTTTTATTTTGATATAGGCCAATAGTCATACACGGGCGAGCTCCGATATCCCATGTGGGGATAGCTGGTGCGACTTGGAGGGAGGTCGTCGCCAGGGGAGATCGGAATATCGCGGTCTAAGGGAAGTCGTCAGGTGGTTACAAGTATTTTTATTTTCATATAGGCCAATAGTCATACATGGGCGAGCTCCGAAGTCTCATGTGGGGATAGCGGGTGCGACTTGGAGGGAGGTCGTCGCCATGGGAGATCGGAATATCGGCGGTCTAAGGAAGTCTTCAGGTGGCGATCAAGTTTTTTGGAAATCAAATTTTCAAATTTTTTGACGCTCATTTTACCGATTTTTTCATACCTTTTGCTAATTTTCCTTCAATTTTTTTTCCAATTTCGGTCAATTGTTGCTCATTTTTTCCACATTCTTGTCAAAATTTTAATTTTCGGCGTGTGGGGAAGGTGTAGATCGTCAGGGAGATCAGGCTACCTACCAGTTGCATCTACGATGTTCCGAGCTGGGTTCGGCCTTAAGTAGGGATGATCCCCCTGTTTACCCTATGAGCATGTACAAAAAATAGCAGTCAAACTAGATATAGTTGTAGAAAATTATATTTTGAGTGGTTTGTTAGTACTATCGTCTCTAAAGGCCGAAAGTGACTGTAGTTTTTAATCCAGTTCCTTTTAGTTTTATCAAGAGTGCATTAGGGTAGAGTATGACACCTCCCTGCACTCACATGTTATCCCTTGTTTGATGACGCGGGTGTTTCTGGCGTAACCCCGCCTCCCAGTTTCTGGGTGGGGCCGAGGTGCCCCGACGCCCCAGTTTCCGGGGGGTAGCTGTGACCCCAGTTTTTTGAGGGGGGTCGGTCAGACCCCCCAATTTCTGGGTGGGTCCGAGCTGCTCTCCCCAGAAACTGGGGGGTCAGGCCGAAAACGCCCGCGTCATCAAACAAAGGGCTAACATGTGAGTGCAGGGAAATGTCATGCTCTTCCCTAATGCACTCTTGGTTTTACTGATCTCAAAATTCAAATTCTTTACACTCAAGTACAGTCGCTTATTGCGTGACCAATTTAGGTTTAGGAAAGCTTAGTGTTCATGGTTTTGTCACAGGAAGCTGAGCTTATGTCACTGGAACCATATTGTGCATTACAACAAAGGTAGGTCAAAATCCACACCGTACAGCGTTGGTGAATTCATTTCTCAACAGTTTAGGGCTCGGGTATTACGTTTCCTGACAATTTCCTTCAATCCTTTCAAGCTTGAATTAGCTTGTTTATTGTGCAATGTTTGACAAACTCACCGAGCCGCAAGGGTTCATATACGTGATCTATATATGTGAAAGTTGTGTTCACGAGCAACTGAGCTATCTATCAACTGTTCATAGATTCCGGACAAAACCTCACATGCGTGAGCGAATACGTGCAATTATACAGCATAGAACAAACCTCAGGTGTCACAAGGCTCCATAACGTGCATTGGGTCCATTTGGCAGTAGTTGGCATTAAAATGTTAACATATGAATTCTGTTACAGGCATTAAGTGTCGATACAGTTTCAACATTGATTATATCAAACATAAAGCGTACACATTGAAGGACAGAATTGTAATATATTAGTGCCATAGTACAATACAGGAATTCCTGAGCCATTGCGTGCATTCTGGTATTATATAAGATAATGGTAATATAAGAAAATGGAGATAGGTTCGAGCGCGACCGTTCGATAGTTGGCTAGTGGTACTGTTCAAAATTTGGCATGGCCCCCACCTTTTGCAATATGTTTTGGCTCGGCCGGCCAGTCTAATCGTACAAGATCCGAAGTCCAAGGCCTGGTAAGCTAGCGGGGGGGGATTTGTCGGAGGCATAGGTCGTAGCCTCAGGGGCTTAAAGAGCTGGTAATCTAATCCCGGTGATGTCTGAAGTGTGCCTGCAAAGCCACTTGCGACAGTTGGTTAACCAACCCAATAAGTGTCATATTAGCCAAACCAAACAAGCGTTACGATACATTCGGTGTTTTTGGAAAAAATGTAACTGTATTTGCTAAGAATAAATTGTGATAAATGTATCAGGTTTTTAGTTAGATTGATAATTGCTCATCACGTCAATGTTTTAATTTTCTTTCCAACTAGCTAGAAATCAGCGTGTATAAAATAATTTTTATTGCTATTTTAAAAGCTATTCTGCCTTATAGGCTGCTTTTTGGAATAAAGCTGAGGCAATTCGACAAAACACCCTAAACTAAAATGTCATATTTTCTCAAAAACCTGTTGATTTATGGAAGGAAATTGACAACTATTTCTGCAATCCACAAGTACTATTATGGAAGGAAGTTGACAACTATTTATGCAATCCACAAGTACTATAATGGAAGGAAGTTGACAACTATTTATGCAATCCACAAGTACTATTATGGAAGGAAGTTGACAACTATTTATGCAATCCACAAGTACTATTATGGAAGGAAGTTGACAACTATTTATGCAATCCACAAGTACTATTATGGAAGGAAGTTGACAACTATTTATGCAATCCACAAGTACTATTATGGAAGGAAGTTGACAACTATTTATGCAATCCACAAGTACTATTATGGAAGGAAGTTGACAACTATTTATGCAATCCACAAGTACTATTATGGAAGGAAGTTGACAACTATTTATGCAATCCACAAGTACTATTATGGAAGGAAGTTGACAACTATTTATACAATCCACAAGTACTATTATGGAAGGAAGTTGACAACTATTTATGCAATCCACAAGTACTATTATGGAAGGAAGTTGACAACTATTTATGCAATCCACAAGTACTATTATGGAAGGAAGTTGACAACTATTTATACAATCCACAAGTACAATTATGGAAGGAAGTTGACAACTATTTATGCAATAAACAAGTACTATTTAATAGATATAAAAAAGTAGCATGAATTTACAGTGATAAATAATGACTATGATGAACCCCAAAATTATATCTCTGTAGCATAAAATAGTTATAAGCTAAAACTCTATGGCAGAGACCCAACCTAAAGTTTCCGAAGCCTATCAGTTGTAAATTAGTTTTATGTAACAAAATCACAGTGTCTGCTCACCAGAAGTGAAACGGTAATACGTGTTTCTGTTACACGTCTTGGGTCACTCCCAATACATATCGTTCAAATGGGCCGAAAAGTCTCCGTGATCTGGGTATATGTAGGGTTTAATGCTGTAGTTCAGTATAAAATAATGAAAGATTTCGGTGAAATGAGGGATTTGACTCTGGAAAGCAGCAGGTCGTCGCATTAAGAAGTATCGTAGTTTCACGCTTATATTTTACGCATCAGTATGCTAGGTTTAATTGCCACAGCAAGGTTTGCGGGAAAATCAATGCACAAATAGTTATTGTTGTGTGTCTCAACACTCGCCCATAGAATCAATATGAAGCACGTCCTTGCTTGACGCAACAACTAGCAACTTTAAATATTCCTATCCAGCTAGAGACGCCGTAAGCGCTAAAGTATGTATACTGTACATTTATTATCACAGTTTCAATATTGGCATATCTTCAGATCTTCTGTTTTCATTTGTTGCAGAGATCGATTTGACATTCTCATCGTTCTAATCTCAACAATCCTATCATCAGTTACTCGTTGGAATCAAGTTTCAGCGTATCCAACCGGTGCGAATTGTGAAGCAATCGCTCACAAGAATAGTCAAAATCAGCCACGTCACAGCTCGAATGTTGCTCGTTCTGGGAGTGGACCGTTTAGCCTTGGCTTATTTCGCGGTGATCAAACTGTGACGGAAACAATCTTGGAGCCCTCGACAGTGTATTATGGTAAGTAAAATCGTTAGGTTTAACGGTCCAGTTCGGCAGTTTGATTTCAGTCACAGAAATGGCAAAAGTCAAGCTGAGGTTTACTAGCTATATCCAGGTTGTACCGCGAAATCCTAACCGGAAGCCTGAACCTTAGTCTATGCCAATCTCTACATGATCGTTATGCTAGGTCTAAGTCGGGGTAGAAGGGAAAAGGGCTGGTTACCACCTCCGAATCCCCGAACTAAGCGGCTACTGTTACATTCTGAAGAATATAACATTATGTTCCTCAGCTTGACTTGGGCTGTAGTTTTACTTAATTTCTTAGTATCATAGCCATAACCCGAAAACTATGACCTTATCTTTTATTGTTTCAAGTCATTTGAACGTCTTTTTAGAGGACATATTACTGATTTTTTATGAAGGTATATAAATACATTTATATTAAGAGGTATATATGTATATTAAGCGGCACAATGTAACGGTGCTTGGTAAAGTCGTTGAGTAATATGAGGTATCAACGTATAATGTATCTATCTATATAACGTGAATTAACGTAAATATATATCTATAGGCTGTTGACTTAGCCAATTACATTATTACAATATGACATCTTGGGTTACTATTCCACCACTACTGATTGGTGAGTGCTATATACTATAGATCAACCATGCATGCTCATAGGAGAGGGTTCTAGCAGGGTCACACCCGAGGCTCTCCCTCATTGGCCTACGGTCCATGCACCCCCCACCCCCGAGGCATATAGTTCTGCTCCTGACAGATGGTCCAATCCCCTCCCCAACACCTGCCGTAAGTGTCGAACACTTAGGTGGGGCCGAGGACGTCATCCCCCCGAGGACCCATTACCCGTTTTCGATTTCAGTGCTCGGGCCATGTGTGAGGTCAATGTTTACGCATTTTAACATATTGAAAGTTTAGCAGAATTGATTAGGCTTCATTTTAGTAGCAATTTATGGGGAGCCGAAAGGATTTCTTCTTCGTGCGATCAACTATGACCATTTCGTTGACTCAAATTATGAAGTGCTGAATGATATTGGAAATTTTGGTAAGTTGAACTGATTAACAAACAGCAGTTGTTGATATATTCACGGAAATTATTTTTACTAACACAACGAAAAATAAATTTATAATCATCAAATTAGTAGCAATTTATGGGGACCCGAAAGGATTTCTTCTTCGTGCAATCAACTATGACCATTTCGTTGACTCAAATTATGAACTGCTGAATGATATTGGAAATTTTGGTAAGTTGAACTGATAAACAAACAGCAGTTGTTGATATATTCACGGAAATTATTTTTACTAACACAACGAAAAATATATTTATAATCATCAAATTAGTAGCAATTTATGGGGACCCGAAAGGATTTCTTCTTCGTGCAATCAACTATGACCATTTCGTTGACTCAAATTATGAACTGCTGAATGATATTGGAAATTTTGGTAAGTTGAACTGATAAACAAACAGCAGTTGTTGATATATTCACGGAAATTATTTTTACTAACACAACGAAAAATATATTTATAATCATCAAATTAGTAGCAATTTATGGGGACCCGAAAGGATTTCTTCTTCGTGCAATCAACTATGACCATTTCGTTGACTCAAATTATGAACTGCTGAATGATATTGGAAATTTTGGTAAGTTGAACTGATAAACAAACAGCAGTTGTTGATATATTCGCGGAAATTATTTTTACTAACACAACGAAAAATATATTTATAATCATCAAACAAAACGGATGTTACAATAGTCAACCAACGCTATACTCATATTGTTTAATATTAAGTTCTATAATATCATAGATTCTTTTCAAAACATGTAGCCGAATTAGTTTATACGACCGAGTAGTAAAAATTTCGAGCTCCTTAAGATACCTACTAAACCAACGCTATATCCAAGTTATTTAACGCTTAGTTTTATAATTTGTTAGCTTCTTTTTCGAAACATGTAGCGAAATTTGTTTATATATACGACCGTAGGAGTAAAAATTTCGATATTCTTAAGATACTTACTAAACCAACGCTATATTCAAGTAATTTAGCGCTTAGTTCTATAATTTGGTACCTTCTTTTTCGAAAGATGTAGCCAAATTTGTTTATATATACGACCGTAGTAGTAAAAATTTCGAGCTTCTTAAGATACTTACTAAACCAACGCTATATTCAAGTTATTTAACGCTTAGTTTTATAATTTGTTAGCTTCTTTTTCGAAACATGTAGCCAAAGTTGTTTATATATACGACCGTAGTAGTAAAAATTTCGATATTCTTAAGATACTTACTAAACCAGCGCTATATATAAGTAATTTAACGTTTAGTTCTATAGTTTGGTAGCTTCTTTTCGAAACATGAGCTAAATTTCTTTATATATACGATCGTAGTTGTAAAAATTTCGAGCTCCTTAAGATACCTACTAAACTAACGCTATACAAACTGTATTTAACGCATAGTTCTATAGTTTGGTAGCTTCTTTTTCGAAACATGTAGCCAAATTTGTTTATATATACGACCGTAGTAGTAAAAATTTCGATATTCTTAAGATGCCTACTAAACTAACGCTATACAAACTGTATTTAACGCATAGTTCTATAATTTGGTAGCTTCCTTTTCGAAACATGTAGCATATTTGTTTATATATACGACCGTAGTAGTAAAAATTTCGAGCTTCTTAAGATACTTACTTTAACCAACGCTATATTCAAGTTATTTAACGTTTAGTTCTATAATTTGTCAGCTTCTTTTTCGAAACATGTAGCCAAATTTGTTTATATAAACGACCGTAGTAGTAAAAATTGCAGTGGAAATTTTACTGATATTTAGTATTTTTGAATAATTTTACGGCGAATAACATTTTTCGAGCGTTTATGTTAACTCTTAAGCGATTGAAAACTTTAGCCTATTAAATAAATTTGCTACGAGTAGCTTTAAATTTTTCTCATATTTATGTCATTTAAATACTTTGGTCATAAAACATGAATGTCCTAGCAACATTGTATCGGAGTCGACAAGTCTCTCGGTGCTTATCAAACGCTGCACTAAACATGTTATTTCATACGTTCAACACTAAAAATTTTTTTTCGTCTGTAATGAAAGATTTACAGAAATTTAATCTGAAGGTACTTCTCATTTGCGTCATTTAAATCTTTGGGCATGAAATCTGATGTCCTAGCAATCTTGTGTCGGATTTGACAAGGTTCTCGGTGAATACGCTAATTTAAAGCTTTCCTGAAAATATTTCAGATAATCAGCTTTTATCATTTATAAAATTTTTCACCTATAATAAATAATTTCTATTCATTCATAGATGTTGGGACACATCAATGTTCGAAAAAGATAAGTTGTGATGTTCCGTTGGCTAAAGGAACATTCGTTACTCATACGGGAAATAATTGTGTATCGCCAATACGGATACGCTACAAAACACCATCAACGCAAGGTTACCGGATAATATTTCGGTATGTTAGTAGTTAATATATACTATTAATGCATTTTGAAAAATATTTTAATCTCTAAATTTTGAAACTTCGAGGCTCACAGCAAACGTATTTCAACTGTACCGACGAACCATAATACTGCTTCAAATTTGGGAAAGTACGGAATTTTTGTATTAAACTAACTGGTTTATGGTGGAACGAAGGATAACCCATAATAGTACTTTCTAGTAAACATGTAGTCTTTATAGTTTTGCCTCTTACTAGTTCTTGATAGATTCATAGAATATTTTGAAAAAAACCCTCTTTTTGATGGCATCTTCATTTAGACTTAAACTGTTCTCAAGGGTTATTGTCAAGTTCTTGATAGGTCCGTGGATCTAACTGACGTCCTATAGAGTTGGTTGTATGCAGCATGATTTAGTTGCCGCAAGAGTATTAACTTATGTACTGAAATTTTATAAGAATGATGTACTGTTACGCGATAACATATTACAGCGAACTATAGTAGAGTTTAGTTTGATGTCTCATTGATTGCCATTTTGTCACTAAAATTAAAGCAACTCTTGTAGTACGTCGCCCTAGTGAACGGCTTTTTATTGTGCATCATGGCTGACAAGCCACTAAACATATTATTAATCATCGTCGGATTAATTAAATATATAGCTACAATCATTAATTAATTAATCTGCATCTCCTTTAAAAATTTTATAAGTTAACAAAATAATTTTAACGCTTAAGCCAAAATTAAAGATATCTAGCTTATTTGTAATTATGCTCACATCCCTCACACATAAGTAAAGTAATTCACAATTTACACTGCACAATATTTAATTAATTTATTAAAATACACATTAAAATACGGTAATTTTAGCGAAACTAAATTACATAGCTAGTCTTTTTGGTTAATTATCTGTAACCGGTGGGTTAACAAAAATATAATTTAAAACCCTATCACTTAAGAGCACATTAGTAGATTGTAGTTAATTTGTTTCTATTAGATGTGATTAATGTCGTCCGTGAACGGATGTATACGTTTGTAGCTGATGCAAAATGGGGTCCGGCAGTTATTAATCAATCCTCGGCTTCAGAACAAATGAGTCCATTGTCGTCTGTAACGCGTGAATGGGTAAACCAATTTGGTTCTAATTTCCTCAATGAATATAACGTTTTGTTTCCTTCTTATGTAAATTATGCACCTTCGTCCGCAATGAGATACTGCTATCCACTAGGCAAGTAACCACAATTTACAAGTAAATCGATTGAAAGCTTACGCATCGCAATTAATAAAGTTCCAAGCCGAGGCCAAGTATTGACTGAAAAACCAAAATACAACGGATTATTAAGGAAGCACGTTTAACACGTGCAAACGTATTTTGAAGGATGACAGTGATGGAGGCCACACTACATTTAACGGTGATTCATGATTGAAAATGTATACCATCGCATCTGCTGGAGTACCAAGTTGGGGTCGATTTAGTCTCGTCCATCACGAGGCCACATATTGACTTAAACATTATTAAGGAAGCACGTTTAATGCATACAAACGTATTTTGAAGGATGATAGTGATGGATCCCACACTACATTTAACGATGATTCATGACTGAAAACGTATACTATCGCATCTGCTGGAGTACCAAGTTGGGGTCGATTTAGTCTCGTGCATCACGAGGCCAGATATTGACTTTAAAATTAAATTACATCGGATTAATAAGGAAAACGTGTGTTGAAAGGATAACAGTGATGGAGCCAACACCACATTTACCGGTGGTTCATTCCATTCTCTGACAACGTGATGAGGAAAGATTTTGAGCACGTCCAAGCACGGAGTAGATTTGAATTGTAGTTTGAGACTATAGCCATGCCTAAACGACTATCCCGGAACAAAGGATTGAGAAGCGTTAATGTCGACTAGTCCATTTTACTAATTTATAGACAGGAATTATGTTGCTGAGAAGTCGTCTACATTTCAGTGAGGAAATACTAAGATACTACAAACGCTGTTGATAGCTAAGGTGACGTATAAATGGTAGGATTTTCGTCGCATGTCTCTGAACTCTTTCTATTATTTCAATATAACGTTTTAGATAAGGACACCAAACGCTGACTGCATATTCAACATGTGGTCTAATAAGCAAGCGATACATTCTTAACTATACTAAGCTTACCCCAATGATGGATGCTCCGTACAATCAAATATATAACTTTCTGTGGCTTCGTAGCAACAGTAGAGCGATGGTAGAAAAATTTAAATCAGTTTGATATGATTACACTTTCTCAGTATTTGAGGCCCCAAGAGGGTTGTGCAGAGGAGAGCAAGTCGACAACGGATTATTATAACCGCACTGCATGACTCTACACTTATCAATGTTCACTGATAAACACCAAAGCATTCCAAACTATTCGGACACAGCATCAAAGTCAAACTGAAAGGTGACGAAATCGTCGACGGAAGCCGAACGAATAATACGATGTGCAAAACAGATATGATCATGAAATTTATAAATGGATTTAGAGACATATTCGTCAATATCGTTGAAAAAAATTAGACATAATAAGTGGCCTAACATAGTCCCTGAGGAACACCGCTAGTAACTGACGATCAGCTTGACATAGCGCCGTTGACACTGAGTGCCTTTTGGAAAAATAACTACGGATTAATTTTAGTAATGGGTAAGGATGACCATACTCATCCAACATATATATGAAAGCTTCGTGGTTTACATTATCAAAAGCGTTTCGTAAAGTCAATGTATGCGACAACAAGCTAATAACCAACATCTATATATTTCAAAAGTTGAGGTAGTCCAATAGCTGAGTGGTGGGAGAGCATTTGGCATGAAACGATGGTGCCATATATATTACGTTGTAATGATTTAGAAAATCAGTGAGGACGTGTCTAACCAACGTTTCCAAGACTTTGCTTATGCATGTAGTCAAGCTGATGAGTTAGTAGGTGTCATGCATCGATCAATGTCTTTTATTTATGAAAATCCGGACAACTTTTCCCACGCACCAGGCTGAAGGAAAATTGCCTGTGCTGATCTACAGGTTAAAAAGCTTAATTAATGGGGTACAAATCACAGCTCTATTATGGTACAAAAAGATATATTGTTTATATCGTCTATGCCTATCAGGTGCGCTGATATTCCAACTGGACAGCATCCTAAGAACATTTTCTTCAGAGAATTACAAATGGTTAGCTGTACTGCGTGATCTGGATTGACGAAGCGGCGGCTTTTCGAATATGTCTGTACTGAAAACGGAACAAAAATATCTATTTACAAGCGTCTAAAGACGAATCAGGTCGCTTTATTGGACCTATCAATGGTTTAACTAGGCGTCGCTTTTGGGCGTATGGAAAGAATGGTTTCTGATCTGTGTCAATATTTTGTGCTAATTTCTTGTGTTGACTACGGGACTTGCCGGGAACAAAATTGGATATGACATGATCAAAAATGTTTGATATGCTTTACCAAAATGCTATCTACATTGCTATGATCTTCATTGAAAAGCGATAGTAAATCTGCATTTGCAGGATACTGGTTCAGTGTACATACCTAGTTAGCTCTGGGCCAATCATGGCGGTAAGAATGGCGAGCGGAATGACAAACGGGAGCTGAATTCCAGATAGAAGTAAAGATTAACTACATACAGGGCATCGTATAAAATATCAAGGCTTTGAATTCTATTTTGAAGCAAGAGCGGCTTAGATGTGACCCCTTTACGTCCCATATGTTAGGTTTTATTCGGTGCGCCGATTTGGCTTAACTTATCACAGTGCATTCCGTGATTAGCACATACACAACCTAAATGCTTAAACTTACTTAAGAAAAATTCATGTAAAATTACATCGTCACCTTGCGCAAAACAAATTCGTAATTTAGTTCTAATTTCTACAGCAGAAAATTTGATACCGTAATTCAACAGGATTACTGGTTTAAAATATTTTGATTTGAACCCCATAATGAACGAACAAATGTCATCTTTACGCAAAGGCATATATAAACTACTATGCTGTACGTTCAGCAGTCTTAGCAATCTTCCACTGTTCTTCAGTTTACAGTAGCAAAATACAAATATAAATAATTCGTTACCAACTGAAACTTCGGCAACTCTACCATAAATCACTTTCTTGGCCGGTCATAAATATCGGTGTTTTTATAAATCTTTTAGGTTTATACCGCATGACCAATATACTTTTAAAAAATTGAAAAGAACATTAAACTATATTTTTCAAAACTTAACCGTATTTATTTTCAGAACCTACGTGTCAATCATGTTTGTTCAGTTTCATAGAAGCTGTGCCACATATCGAACAGATATGTGCTAGAAATTACTATCAACTATTTAATGAACAATTATGTGCTTTCATAGTCCAACGATCAACAATCTCCCCAAACAGTTCTTGCAGTCTTATGGATTTTATGCGACTAATTTTACATATTTTTTTGGTATTTTACTATTAAATCAATTCGAATATAATATGTATATATATGTCACATTTTAGATTGACCGCGGTGAAATCGTTCAACGAATTTTATGTAGACATTCGGTCACAAATATATACAATTGGTCGAGGTATGTTGAAACAATCAATGTCACATTTTGAAACTATGAATAGTTGTCATACATGCTCAAGGTCTGAAGTCCCAGATAGAACCGGGTAACCGGTGTCAGAATCAGGAGGGTCACCCTAAGGCTTCAAGGTGCTGGTTGGACCACATGCTCAATGGTTCGTGCTTGGTGCCGAGAGGTGTCCAATGCCTCAGCAGCTTATGCTCTATGCTTTATCCGCATGAGAATGTATTAATAATTAAGTATTTGTAGCTATTAAGGTGATTAAAGAAAGGCGCTGGTCTGTTGCTTTGTCCATACATCGAAAAAGTACTCAAGTCACAGCTAGCCGCAGTAAGCTAGCTAGAGTGTTTTCCATTTTTTTGGCAATAAGTATTTCAGATGTATATCATTCTACAGGTTAGGCTTTGCAATAATCTTTGAACACGCATAGCTGAAACTTCATTATCTAATTCTAATGTTGGCAAAGTCATGAGTCAAACACACGATTGACGTTATTAAAAGGAATATTTGATGAGCTTCGGATCGTTATATTGTTAAAGCAAAGAATAGCTTAAAAGGCTTTCGGAAATGACAGACCTCCTCAACTAATTTGGTGTCAAAGAGCTAATCGATGATAGCTTTAGGGACGGATAGAAGCTTATAAGGGTTTTGCACAACGTTGATTTTAGTTGACTTTGTTTTAAACACTGTTAAAGTAATACTTTTATTATTTTGACCAAAATTATTGCTATATTGTTGTGTAATATGCTCTTTAGGACAGAAAATAAAAGTTTTGCCAGGAATTTTTATCTTTTTACGACCTTTTGTCAGTATGACCCATCCATCTCTATGGCTATAATTAGTTGTATTTGGATGTATGTCCGGGTCTATCCAGGCTCTATCTGCATAAACGCTCAAGCAAATACGTAACTGAACGAAGTACTACAACAT
>JASANE010026368.1:0-12168 GCA_030248225.1 Trileptium ribeirensis
CTCTCTCTCTCTCTCTCTCTCTCTCTCTCTCTCTCTCTCCGTGTGTGTTTGCAATAATTTGTGTTTTATTTAAATCTTAACGAATAACTCAAAATTATAATATTTTATTTACTGTTAAAATCCTTCTCCCATTCTCAACTTCAAAGTTGATCATGGCAGTGCGGTCAGAGTTTATAGTATACACTATCCGTCCAGTAGCTACTTTAATTAATGCATTGCCACCAGAGTTTATAGTATATACTTTCCCTCTAGGTGCTACTCTACTTAAGCTATTGCCACCAGAATTTTTAGTATGTGTTCTCTCTCTCTAAGTGCTACCCTATTTAAGGCATTAGCACCAGGGTTTATAGTATATACTCTGGTGGCAATGCATTAATTAAAGTAGCTACTGGACGGATAGTGTATACTATAAACTCTGACCGCACTGCCATGATCAACTTTGAAGTTGAGAATAGAAAAAAGAATTTTAGACAGGTAAACCTGAAATATTGCATTGCAATTGTTCGTTGTGAGTCACAATAATTTGGTATCGTAAGGGTAAATGGAATTCACAATATCAGCAGCTTTTTCGCATACCAGTGTTGCATCTTCTCCAGCTTAGATTTTTTCTTACGCCGTTTAGGTTTTTGTGAACATGAAATATTGTTTTTATACAAGTTGTTGTTACGAATTTATTTGATGAAATTTATTTACAATAACTGTTCTCATTCCAGCAATTTGCGTATTGTGTTAGTTAACTAAAAATGGTCAGCATTCTGAGACATAATATTTCATTAAAAATAGTTATTATGGTATTACTATCGCTGAATCGTGCAAGCGCTTCATCGGTGATAAGTGTCGGAGTGCCAAGCTTAACAGCAGATAACAATCATATTGGTTTTAGTGCCTCTGCTCAGCTGAGAAACACGAAATATCAGAATAGTACCGTTTCCAATTCTTCGATATCATTCGCAGCGGAAGAAATACGCCGTCAACGCTACGATGCTCAAACTTGTACCGATGATGTAACCATCATGCGCCGGATTCTAATTGAATATAATCGAAGCCGCGTCCCGGGTAAACGGCCGGTCGAAGTAACTGTTGAAATTTGGATTCAAGAAATTACCAAGATTTCCGACATAACACAGGTGCATTGTATTTACATAATATACGACTACCGTTTTCGAGTTTGCGCTTGCAGCCTTGTATATCGTGTTAATTTTGTCATTTTATTTCAATTACTCCACCGTTCAAATGAAATAGTAACAATCATGGTATCAAATTACGAACTTTATAATCAAACCTAAAAACGCAAAACACTTTCACGTGATTCACTGCAAACAATCTACATCCGTATTCTAACCTAGATTTGCGATATTGAAACATTTTTGCCACAAGTGTAAGGATACAGCATAACTTCAGCCTTTTGTGAGAGACTATTATACTTTAAGTTTTAGCTAATAATTCATTCGCTGTGTTCTACATAGCAAACTTATTCTAATGGAGCTAACAATCAAAATAGAGATATGGCAAACATCTCAGAGTAGTCAACCCTTCATTTAAGGCAACTAATGGGTTTTATTTTAGGGATCCTATCAAAAGTGATGTGATACAAATATCAGGATTGTTTCGTATATTTGGGTCCTGCAGGTCGTTTTCTTTTGTTATCCAGAGTAATCTAAGCAGATAACACAACACTGGTTTAGATACAGTTTTCTCAGAATCACAGCGGGTTATCGAATACTGGATTGTATGTAGCGCAAAATTTTTCAGCTGTTTTCACTATGTATGCTGCAGTCGCTTTAGCCTAATGACGTCGTTGCATAAATATATGTCTAATTTAACGAGTATGATAATTATTTTATTGGTGTAAAACTATTAATCGTGTAGTATAATATATCTTGAATACCCCTTTACGTTCTGAATTAAATTGCATTTCGAGACCGACGAAGATTTATGTTTCGCCACGACAAATAAAGCCTGATATGCTCGAGTGGTAGTCTAGTCCCGCTAAATAGCTGCCGCGTTATTTCGGAACTATTGCTCGAATCCTAAAAGTTCGTTGTAAATCAAGGAAACCGTGACACATGCATAGCGATATAGTACACAACGAATTTATTTAATAGAACGCTTCGCAGCATTTAGTTGTTGTCGAACAACTCTAAACGTTTAAGAATAAAAAATACTAGAAGACGCGCGATTACAACCTTACTTTTTGCAAAAGTGATATAATAATTTTTGAACGTTAATTATACGATTGTTAATTTTGTACACGTATATTTCTATTTTGGCAATATGCCATCATGGTACAATTTGGCAATGCATCTTGCCACCCGACATCTAACAAGTACTATATTATCAATGAAACGCCCGTTTTATTTACTTGTAAAACGAAAAATGGTACACACGCCAAAATGTGGGTCACTATATTTATGTGAAATAAAAAAGCGCAGTATTTACTGTAATAAAACTGTAGCGCCATAATCATTTACACAAGCTGTGGGTCGCTGTTAGATTGGATAACACACAATGCTGTTGCTAAAATTGAATGACAAAATGCCAATAAGTGCCATGATGTGACCAAAGTATTTCTCCAAATATTGACTCCTGACCCACTTTTAGGCTACTGTCTTAATGTGTGGGTTAGCTAGTCCCTAAAATGGGCCAAAAAATTCCTAAACAGGGTCAATACCGTAGACTGCGTACAAAAAGAATCCTAATATTTTATATTTACTCCACGTACAGCGAACTTGTTACAAGTCAAGCGTTCTACGATATTCTGTAGGCCCGCTGATTACAGAGAGAGCTACAACTGGCATTTCGCATTTGCACTTTTAACTATATAGCATCAATAAAGGGTATAACTTAGGAGTAATGCATTGTACATACAGTTAAAAAGATCTATAATTTCAACCAACGGAGTACACAAAATTTCGTCACCCCTTGGGGGTGCAAGGTACCCACAGCCACGGGAAAATATCTAGCTTTCCAGCCATCGCTCGAGACCGCACGGAACTGTAAATCGCTACCACCACCGCGAGAATGTAAGCCTCTATGATTAACGTAATTTAGGCAAGGTATAACGGAAACGGCAGAGCCTATATACAATGTAGTACAATTTGTGTTTGCCAACACGCTTACAAAACAAGAAGGCAGCTACGAGACATCGGATTTTACAAAAGTGCTGCGCCATTTGTTGAGTAATAATAGAGCACTAAAGACCTATAACGTCACCTCATACAGCAACAGACAAAACACAGAAGCAAAAATTATGATTGGGAGAGAAACAGACGCTCAAAAAGTGAGATGGAGCGGTGCTTTTAAAATCGTATGAGTTTAGTCTTCCGCAGCAGGGTTGCAAAACAGTGAAAGAGCCGGCCAACCCAACCATCCCCTCTGGTGCGCCCTTGTCTATCAACTGCGATTCTAATTCATTCACTTTAAAATTTCGTGTCCCACTTTTGGTTACACTGACTCACTTTAGGGCATTTACCGCCATTTTGAGACATCAAAGTTAAGAGAGCTTTCAGCCACAATACGAGACCTTATTTAGCAAAACTGTTAACATAACCTGGTAGTAAGCTATAAGCTAATAAGCTACTTAATGGTATAAATTTCATCCCAGTGTACTTAAAAATGGCTAAGGTATAAAAGATTTATCGCGATAGAAAATAATAGAATCCAAAAAATTCAACACTCTCAGTACACACAAGATTAACCGTAAAGCTATTCGACAAATATTACCGCAAACTACTAGAATTTTATATCACTCAATAGGAAATCGACGAAATTCTTCAGCCAAATATTAATTGCTCAGATTGGCCAAAAAATAACGAAAAGGCGATTGCGCAAAGGAAAAACTGACCCGCTTTATGGCTGACTCACTTTTGGCGTGTTTACTATGTATAAGTAGGAATTTTGGCTGTGGAATTATAAACTTTCATGCAAACGTTGACTTCTCCGTATGACGCGTCAAAAATATATAGCTAATCACCGAAGTAATTGCATGATATTTCGCACAAATCTATGTGAAACTCAGTATGTCACCAGGACATAACGAATGAACAATAATACTGATATTTATAACAATTCATAAATTGATTAAAGGATTTGCATAAATCACATAATCGGTTTCTGTGGGTCGTTCATTTCATTTATTGAAGTTAATACTTCAAACGTCAATCAATTGTGAATATTATCAACGTCATCAAATAGTCGTCAGGCCATGTTACAAACAACTTGTCCAAGCAAATACTCAATGGCAATTCGAGCAAAGCGAGAGTAACAGTAACTCAGCGCACAAGATTACATTTTATCGCAGCAAAGCGATCAAGGTTTCATTCACGGCTGCAAAAATTTAATATTCAACGCAATTTAATTTGATGTAATTTAATACGAAATGCACATTAATTCATAACCAACTCTGTCAAGTTGAACACGTTACCCCGTCTCTTACTCTTATCCATTCGGGTACTACAGATTCTTATTTAGATGCCAAATGGACTGTTTCGCCTTTCTCTCACAGAATCGTAGACGTTTTAATATAGGATTAAAAGTAAAACTCAATTGCACACTTGTATGACTATGTTTCTTGTACCAATTTTGTTAATTTAAAAATAAAAGTCAATTCCAATTCTTGAACAAAATAAAGCATCACGGTACACAAGTATTGTGAGATACTGTAATTTCGAAGTGCTTTTGCATATCATCTTCAAAATTTCTTCCACTAAATGTACTACACCAACGTGGTATTCGTTGCTAAACTTTAATATCTATTTATGGTTCCTATAAAACAGACGCGGTAGTTGTGCCTTTTGAAACATTTTTCACGCTGCGCACCAGACATAAGCAAAAAGTATGGTTTTGCTTCAAATTCTGCTCAAATACTGAATCTAACATTTGATTATTTGAGTGAAACGATTTCACTAATTTCGGAAAAGTACGTAATGGTGGCTAAGATCATGATTCCTTATAGTTATAAATACTACTTTTGACACCGTTTGTGGACCCAAACACGTGGTATTTCGATGAAATACGCGTTTTTGAAAAAGCTGCCTAAAACGTCATAAATACCACTTTTGCCACTGTTTGTGAACTAAAAACGCCGTTCGATGAAATACGCCTATCATTATAGTATGATATATGTGGTATCGTTATGGTTCGGACTTGTTATTTTGCAGAAGTTTTATGGCGTCAGTGACAAAAATACGGTGCTGTTCAGTATTAATGTCGTGGCGTCGTTACGAGGACATGCAAACGATACCCAATATGACTGCATAGCAGTGTTGTACAGAAGCTCTTTATTGTTACAGGATTTTCTGGCAACAATTTACGTGACAGAGCAATGGACTGATCCAGGATTAGCATTTGCAAATTTTTCTGCTTGCAAGCAAAATATAACGCTCAACAAAGAGCTAATCAATGAAATTTGGGTTCCCAACCTAAGCTTTATAAACAGCAAAAATGCAGCTATTCACAACTCTCCGTTTCGTAATATTTGGGTGATGCTCTACGACAACGGCACCATTTGGATGAACTATCGGATGAATATTACCGGTAAGTAAGCAAGATTGCAAAACATCCTAATTTCGATGTAAAATTGGACTTATTTTTCTTGGTTTTCTTTTTAACACATGAAATGATGCCGCGTTGAAACATTTTCAAGTGATACGATTAAACTGTAGAACGTAAATAATTTGTGCGGATGTAGCGCTACCCTCAACTAAGGGTCGGACCCCTCTCAAGACAAATTTAGGTCTTCTGAAGGCAGCATACCCCGCCCCTCCGCTCTCTGACGAAAGATTTTAGGGAAGATTGGCGCAAATTGGGTTAAAATTGGCAATTATAGGGAAAATAAAGAAAAATTTATCGTAAATTAGCAAAAATTGGCAAATTTGGCAAATTTGGAGAAATCTAGTGTTCTGGAAAATTTTGAAAATTTACCCCACTAGGACCTCTCCCACAGCGGACGAATTTTTCCACACCTATGATGTAGTGCTCATTCTGCGATTCATGTCAATGTTAGCTAAGGTAAACCACAATTTTATCATATCTCGAATTTTTATCTTGAGAACGTACATGCTTACACGAGGAGACGGGGTTATTCCCATGAGGCTTGACCTCGTGGTGTGGCCGACAGCTGCTGGGAGGTACCCTGATCCACCTGAGGCTACACTCCACCTCCCTTACTGGTGCGCGGAAAATTTTGTTAAAAATGTTTGGAACATAGACAGAAATTGGGGAAAGTTGACAAAAAATGGGAGAAATGCAAAAATCACGAAAACGTATGAGTGCCAAAAAATTTCAAAAGTTTATATCCCCATGTCGACATCTCTCTCCGCTGACCGGCCGCTCCTCCTCTTTTGGGCGGCTGAAGGCCCAAGAAATAACCGCTATCCCAAGCTGGGACTAATTTGCGCGTAACACAGTGCCATATGAGAAATGAAGTAAAGCCGTAACAAATATCGACACTTAACATTTCACAGAATAATCCGGTGAGAAGAAATTGTCGCAGAGTGGCTCTTGGAGTGTTTTCATATTGTGCTTTGCACCAGCAGCTTAGTCGTTGGAACATGAGTTGCTAGCTGCTAGTGTAACATAATCAAACATAGGAAACGAAAGCCTACCCTACATGAATTTGAGGGAAATCTTGGGAAAAATTTGAACATCCGTATTGAAGAATCCAGTTTTTTCATGTAATAGAATTTAACCCAATAAGATCTACCGCACATAACGAAACTTTTTTGTGAACTGTATTGTAGTGTGCATATGTAGGCACATTCTTGATGATATGTTTTAGGTGGATTCTCAAGGATCTGCCACGTTGCTGCGAAACTAGTATACAGATATACAAAAATAATATGGCGATCCACCTATATTCCCGGGGCTCCAAGAATTTTTTCCGACCTTACAGACTAAATGCACTGTATTTCTTTTATGAAAGAGCTTACGCAACTATGTTTTATTGCAGAGCTTGCAAAGTGTTCAACGTGCCACAGACATCAGAGACTCATTATTAAAAAGAATTCTGGCTCTAACATAATATAAACAATTCATACTAACACTTAGTTTATATGATCTACTATCAGAATCGTACTGCCATGTTTCTGTTGCTCTCGCACGCAGCAACATTTGAAACATATAAATGCCCTATTTTAGGACCATGTTCTATGAACCTTCACAATTTTCCAATGGATGGTCACGTTTGCGGAGTAAGCTTTGAGAGCTTCAAT
The DNA here is from genome assembly GCA_030248225.1 of Trileptium ribeirensis. Taxonomy (NCBI): domain Eukaryota; kingdom Metazoa; phylum Nematoda; class Enoplea; order Enoplida; family Thoracostomopsidae; genus Trileptium; species Trileptium ribeirensis. Next base: position 7,212 of record JASANE010026368.1, read on the forward strand.
TACAACACCGATGATGTAAGAATGAAATGGCATCCACACGTTCCAGTCACATTACTTGACGTAAGTCAAACCGTGATAATGTTGCTTCCAGAAATAGTGTATTTTGACTAAATCATAAACGAAGAATGAGCAATTTGTACCATGAAGTACTCTATTATAAGAAGTACAAACTATAAATCAAACTAGTTTATTCAATATAAGCGATCCTAAGAAATATTTTGTCTCTTAAAATCTCATCAACTTTAATATTTCAGTCGATTCATATTTTTCAAGATAAATTTACTTTATAATTATTGTGAGTAAAGTATTTAATCAAAACAAAATCATTTTTCATTATAATGTTTACAGTGCGGAAACTTTATGGTATAAAATACGCTACCAAAGAACAACAATGTGGTCTTTGTGTCATTTGCTCTTACGGATTTGTGCAGTCTTTATTTTAGATCTTCAACTGTCCACTGTCAGTTCTATGTGCAATCTATTCATACATGCCGAAGCAGGGGTCCAGTGACGCTACCCTAAGGCCTCGAACAACAATCTCTCCGAGGGCTCGATCTACCCTAATAGTACCACCATACCTCCCTGGTGCGCTGCACTCTCCCCCTCCTTCCTCCCACCTCCCGCCTCCCCAGCTGCACTGCAAAAATTGTGTTTGGGACAAATGGATGTAAAATTGGCATAACTGCAAAAGGTACTCGGGGGATGGGGCTGAAACTTTTTCACCGTCCCCCTGAAGGATCGCCAAGGTCCTCTTACCCCGACATGACCCTCTGGTGGCCCCGGTTACCCCTCATGAAACCTTAGGGTGTCAAGATGGAACCTCCAATCCATAATAGCGCCCAAATGTACTAACTGTACTAATCTCATTACGTTGCAAGCCAAAATTAATTTTGAAACGCATAAAAAGAAACTAAATAAGAATGGCTTGTGAAAGAACCGGTGCTACTTTCATAAACCGATCTTTGGTTTTGTATGTTTTAAAAACCCATACTAACAGTTTTTGTTTCTTAATACACGTGTTTGGAACGTATCCAACTGTACCTACAATTTCTGAACATTTTGTTTTCCGCTTAGTTGATATTTATCAGTGTTGTATGAATAATAAACATATCATAGGTATCATTTCAGGATATCACCACTTATTCCGATTGGTCGGGCAGTAATCTTGGACCAAACAAACGCACACGAAGAGCAGTGGATTTGGCCGATTATACATTAGCGAAATTTGGAAGTTCTGCTACTGTTGTGGTAATTCCCCTTACATTCAGAGCTTTGTTTGCGATTGTATGGCAGTATCTTATGCGGCGACACTAACGGAACAGCATTTAAGAATGGCTAATTGATACTTGTAACCTCCATGCGCAAGTCTTCGAATATATGTTTTGACAGCAATATCCTAAAATTATATCTTTAAACATCGAATGCGACTAGAATTTAACCTGAATGAACCTTATTCGTATCAAAGTCTCTGAATGTTTTACGTTATCATGCGCAAAATAATGACCAAATCACCAAGCAGCTTTTACGTACATTACATGCTGCATAACTTTGTTGCGTATCAGATATTGTCGAGTCTGCCTCATGATGAATGGTTTTACTGGAATCTAGGAGTAAAATATACAGATAACATATTGAGAATGACTAAGAAACGGCGTTGCGCATAGGGATACTTTTATTATGACAGCATTTTCGGCTAGAAGTTGCTCATAATCATAAGTACTGAATGTACTCATATACGGTTTAATGTGGATTTCAGACGTACCCTGCTGGCGAATGGGACGAGTTGACGCTAAAACTAACGTTTATCCGAGAGTACGATTGGTATATATTGCAAGCATATATACCTACCTACTTGTCAATTTTCATATCGTGGATATCATTTTGCTTGGGTCCTAAAGCAATCCCCGCCCGAACAATGCTCGGTGTTAATGCATTGCTTGCGCTTACATTTCAGTTTGGCGGCATTGTTCGCAGTTTGCCGAGGGTTAGCTACGTCAAAGCGATCGGTGAGTTCGGTAATATTCGCAGTAACAATTTCTTGAACGTACTAACACAATTTGTATGCATAGCCGTTTGGATTTCATGGACACAACTTCATTCACTCCACGCATATTAACGAAGCTATTTTTCACAGCCACCTTACAGAACGGTTGTTTATAAGATATTTGAGTGAACTTATACGGCAAATTTACATGCATACAATAAATAATAATTATATTCGTGCATATAAATGCATACACAGTAATTATTCTTATTCAAAATACATGGCTGGGATTAATTTATTTATTAATATGCCAAATTTTTTGATGCGGGTTGTCCCCGAAAATTTTAGTGGTCATTTTGCGTCTTCAAATGTTACCCAGTCTTTGATCCGTAGTACCAAGAGTAAATGGTAGTCGATTCCGCTGAAGAGTGTAACACTCTCAGCTTTTCGTTGTTTTCGTCCTTATTCCCCTCCAACCAGGTTTATGACACACCAAGTGGGTTATAAACATGGCTACTCAACCCATGTTCATGAACAACCACATCCAGACCCAGGATCTTGGACCACCAACCTATACTATACCCGTCTTCATGGACCACTAAATTTACACACCACTCATCTTCATGGACTTTAGACCACAACATTCATGAACCACTAAATTATACCCGGTCCATGTTCTTGAACCACAATTTCAGCCCTCCCTAGGTTCTAGGAACTGTTTCAGACTCCCAGGTCTTTGGACCACTTTTTAAAAAATATTTTAAAATTATTTTTAACATGATGTCTTTTTCTGTCATTGGTTTGTGGCCAACAGCTACCTGCCGACAGACTTTCCAGCCAGTACTCAACACTGCTTTACATTTGGAAATAAACAGAAAATCTGTACTTTTCAAAGCATTAAATTACTAAAAGTGTTTCAAGTTGGAGTAATCCCGTGACCTGGCCGCTAAAATTGGGTTAAGCACGAGTCTTGTTTGCCCCAATGCGATTGCATGAGCACACATTTTTTTGTCTTTTATATTTGCTTGGATTACATTAATGTAAACCAAAAATCCCAGCATGGCTACGGTAACGCTGTGCTGACCTAAAACTATTTTCACGTTCTTAGTAAGTACAGTGTTTGCGTTTTACTGTTTTCCTATTACCAAATATAGTTTTTAATAGCTTTGTAAAGGTTTCTTTGAAAAAATATATACATACAATTAATCGCGAGCTTTAAGAATTAATGCTGATTTTGCTACAGCTACGTTACTTCACTACAACTAATTTACATTTTGGTAGTGTATATACTGTATTATCTGCATGATTTCACCTGGCAATGTAGGTCTTGGACGAAACGATGGAAATCAGTTAATGTTTGACAGCACGTGGACTACAAATGTTAAACATATATCTAGATGTTAGCCCGCACCCCATTTTCTGGATATGTGTTGACTTACATTTTTGCACAATAATAGTTTTGTAATATTTGTCGCTTTCACCAAAATTTGGTTAACTTTTAGTATAGTTTGATTGCACTCAAAGATATGCAACATGTCTAAAGCTACACTCACGCAACGTTTTGAAATAAGAATCCACATTTCCAAGAAAGCACTCGTTGCCACAGAATTTTTTAGCACTTTATATATGTTGATTTCAGCTCTCAATAAGGAATTACAAAATTTGGTGAGCTCCTAATGTGGTCAGCTCATTTGAACATATTGGATGCCTTTTGTTTCTCATACTCGTATCATGAATGTTCACCATTGCGCTACATTGTAACATGCCTGCAGCCCTTTTTTGTTTACATCTGATAGTTTTCCATTCACTGCTATGCAATATTTTATCTCACTCTGCGGAGAGAGCGGAGCTAGCTCCATAACTTAGAAAATCTGAAACACTTTCTGTACTGCTTGGACCTTTGGATACAAGAACATCGATTTTATAAACAAACCATGAACAATAATTTTAAGTGCAAAGAGTGGCCAACACGTTAAGTACATTTAAAGCACTCAGTGGTGAAATTCAAACTAACGTCGGTTTATTTATTGCAAGGATGCAAAGAGACGACAACAACATGTAGACGTCTGATTTTTGCCAGATAAATGTTTTCGTCATCCCATTTGGTAGCAAAATTGTAAACATTGATGAAGCCAACGATATACCACTGCTATATAGGTTGTACATGCAATGTGAAGATATGAGTTACAATACACTATCAATTACCACGTCTTAAATTATATTGAAATTTACAACAATCTTGGCCCAAAATTGTTGTACGACTAGTTGATTCCCTACTGTAGGTACTCTTAAAATATTATTAACGAAATGGTGATACATCCTACAGATATATTTACCGCAAAAATTTGTACCAAATGCAGCCACAAAGCGACGAGTGTACAAGGTTGCAGCAGCAATATCTATTATGTTTTGCTAAAATAATTGCTAGTTTTTTGCCGCTTATACCTTGTGAATTACGTTTTTCTTATGATGTTATGGCCGTGTGTCTTTCGTGCAATCTTTCATGCTGTGCCAAAATTTTAACCAAATCGGTTTTCTTCTTACTGTGTTTTAAACAATAACACCAAAATTCAAACTAATTTTGGCCAAAAATGGGCACTGTTTAATTACAGAAACCAGAGACAACTGCTATAATTTAGTCTGGCAGTACCATGTTGAAAACCACATGTGGTTGTCATATTCACTCTGCTGCTGCAGAAAGGAGGAGAATTAACTGGGCGGAATCTGCAAAGAGAAATGAACGCAAATTCGGCCGCACCACCAATAACATCACTGCTTTTCATTCGCAATATTATTCATTTGGGATATTCGCGTCATCTGCTTTTTCTATTTCATACTCCGGTTCATCAAACACGTCAATTTCGGACTTTAATCATCAAGTCGTCCAATATCAGTTAGTCTCGCTTTTTTGCGCAGTCAAAGAGTTAAGAGCAAATATATCACGTAATTCATAAGCATGATGAAGACCGAGTA